>CM077621.1:11129551-11373480 GCA_039566895.2 Turritopsis rubra
ATATAGTCTAACTCTCATGATAAACTTCTGGTTGCCGATTTTGAATGCTGATTATTTAGACAAAGTGTTTCTTAAATGCTATAAAAATTTTATTTTCCCCCCGTAAACATAGATTTCAGCATTGCGAGAATTTGTTTCATATTTGGTAACGCAGCCTGAAGTTTGAAGTGACTTCTATATAAAACTAAAATTTGGTTCTCCATATCAATTCGCCAACGCGCAAAATTTCTATGTTTCTCTCTCATTTAAAAAGCCACGAAAGGAAGTCTTTTGCAATGCAATGGTAGCTTCATATTTACAACGTCAAAAATTATTTTCACGATCGTGTAAAAACATTATTCAAAAAACTTGGTAACTTACATTTAAACGGATATCCATACTACAGGTATACAATTTCCTTATTTATGGCTAAAAATGATATTCCCTGTTTGTTTACCCTGATAACGTCTCTCATTTAGTTGCAGTCGGCCAGGAACTGGTTTGGGGAATTATACAGTGTGACAACTCTACTATCCCATGATAATAATGATCTTTAAATAGCGCTTACATTACCAGGTAAATTCACAGTCTACTTTTTATTTCATATTCTCAAAGATCTCCAGGCTGCAATAAAGGTCTCTTTATAGTTGCATTTCCTCGAGTTTCATTAAACGTTTTGTTGTTAATTGTCCTTATTTTGATCGTTTTACGCAATATGGAGTTAGCTCTCAAGCAGTGTAAATTATGGAGATAGCTCCCAAACAGTGTAAACCTCTTGGTTCAGACATTTTGATCACTCATATTTCCACAGCAGGCACATTTTACAGATCCACCATTTAACTTTGAACCCATTTGTTTCATGCACACTGTGTTTAGTTTAGCTCCCGGCTCTTCTTCATTCCATTTCTTTCATGGATTTGGAAAACAAAAATGATTCTAGCAATTCTTCTTTTATAAAATGTTAGAGAGTTCCGGAGAAGTTTTCACTCTCCTTTGTTGCCATTGGGAAATCTCTTCTCTTTCAAACAAAAGAGCTTCTCAGTGCCTTTTCTGTTACAAAAAACATAAACAAAACAAACAAACAAAACAAAACAAACAACAAAACAAAACAAACAAATAAACAAAAACAAAACAAACAAAAACAAACAAACAAACAAACAAACAAACAAACAAACAAACAAACAAAACAAACAAACAAACAAACAAACAAACAAACAAACCAAAACAAAACAAACAAAACAAAACAAACGCTTGGTTACATTATATACCCCACGAAATGGCAGCCCTTGTGAAAATGCAAAGTGTAACTGTTCTGAAATTTTTGATTTTTTTTTTCTTGAATCATCAGTAAATATTTGCGCAACGAACATTTTGATAAAAATTGACTAACGTGTTGTGTTTGGGTAAATCACTGTGGGGGCCGCTTGTCAGTTTTTTAGCTAAATTAAAGAGACTATTTTACCACTGACTAAATTGTGAAATATTTATAAACGACTTGTACGTGTAGCACGTTTTACATAATTATCGCTGATCGATGATTTTAGTCGATTAAGTTATTGGAATCAATACCTACCCAAAGTCTAGCATTTTGCATAACTAAGTCAGAGGCGGGTCTAGAACCTAGGCGAAATTTATGGAGGAGGGTAAGGTCATTAAGAGTATAGAAGAAAAACGTGCTAATAACCTAATTCCCTTAACTCTAGATCTGCTACTGCTATTAAAATATTCTTATCTTTGGAAATCTTTCCATTTGCATAAGGAATAAAAGCAATATGATACTTCTTAGTCAAAACAAAACAAAGTTGAGTGGTCCGCTGTGGTATTTCTGCGTTCTCTGTCATGGATGAGTTAGTTTTGTCATATGATCATAAAGTGAGCAAAAAACGATGTTTGCCTATTAAAAAGAGCAATGAAAAATTAACAATTATTTGTTTAACAGTTTTTTGTTGATTTGGTTCTCTTAGGGGTCATAATGAGAATTAAATAAGGGTTCCTTGCAATAGACATTAGCAGTTTCTGTGCATCTTCACGCGTTTTGTTGGATTTTTAGAGGCTGCTTACATGAGAGACTCAGTTCAAACCGTTTGAATTTTCAGCACAGGTCAAAATTTTATACCTGTCGACGGTGTTTAACTTATTTCAATTTACATGGTGACACCGTACTGAAATTTGAAACCAGTCTTTCGCATAGGTTTGAAATTTCAGTAAGGTGCACATAGGTTAGTACGCATGCGTAATATAGCTGAGATTGGTTTGATTGGTCATTGGTTGATTTGCCCGTACTCAAATCATGTAAATGAAAAATATTTCCGTACTGAAATCTCAAACCGGTTTGAGTTCACTACGGCTCTCATGTAGCCTCTTAGTTTGCACATGATTAAGATTGTCTATATGTCTACCTAACGGATTGGTATCTCAATAGTTTTTGGTGAAAACTTTATTATTTTGGTCTGGCATAACGAGATCATGGTAACGTCATGCCTCTTTCTTTCAAACAAACAAAAGAGACTTTCAACCGAAAAGTTTTAAGATATCATTCTGTTGGGCAGACACACACTTGTAATTAACCTGATATACAGTGCATATAAATTTTGTGCGAAAGGTGGTAGGAGTGACTTGATTATTTATATTTCATCAGCGGCGGAACCAGGGTTAGGTTAAAAAAGTGGAGGAGTACAAATGTCATGAAATTTCTTTTAAAACTTAAGTGTTGATTAGGTAATTGGCACATTTTCCTTACTCTAAAATACTCTCTTCAATAAATTTTGCCTAACTTCACGATCCGCCGCTGTTCATATTTAAAGCAACCAGCAAATTATCGAACAAAGAGAGGAGATATTTGTAAATAATACAAATCAACTATACCTGACGTGGAAAAAGGTTCCCAGTTTATTGATAAACCATATGAAAACTTTTTTTGATTCGTTGATTTACGTTGTGGTTAGCACTTTCAGTTCCAGATGGTATTTAAATCGTGCTTACAGGGATTCTTAAACATTTTTAGATCAGAAAAATTCAAGTCTGGTCAGTTGAGTGGGGCGGGGTGGTCTACTAATAAATCGTATACATATACATATATGTAGCAAAATAAATTTAAACTTTAAATATTCACTGAAAAAGAGGATATGGCTTGGTTATGCCAAAAAAGTTCAACTAAAATGGCTCCCCTTTTATTAACGTTGGGAATGCCCCTGAATAAGGTCTAATTTTGTGAAAACCTCTACTACCCAAAAGATAATCTTCTTTATAATGACATATTGAAATAGGAATATTTGTCCAGGCAAAATCACTGACTCCTGTGAAAATCTGAAGAGTTTGATAGTGAAGCAACTTCTAAACAGTATCTTGACGCAATTCTTGATTGAAACTCATTAGATAGAGTTCTGTCTCCTCCTCATTCAGCCTGCTAGATTCTATCTACTGAAACTGATTCTGGTGGCTTGAAATAACTTGAGGTGGACTAAATTAAATGTTTATCTTTACAATTTATGCCATGAGTTTGACCCTATTCTAGAGGGGTGGGGGAGGGGGTTAAATTGGCCCGCGGCATTTTTGAATCTAAATAACTTTTTAACGCTTTAACCGAATTCGTTGACCTTTTGTGACTTTTCCTAACTTTTATAAAGGTTTCTGAAAATTAAAAAAAAGGTGACCACTCCTTTTTTCTGGGGATGGACGTTTTGTGAACCCTGGGTATTTTTTTAAAAATTAGCCTTTTGTTTTCCTGATTAGAATGTACTTAATCAACCTCACTTTATAATGAATTGAACTTTTGTGGTTACCAGTTGAACTTTGGAGTAATTTACAGACCAGCAAAAAAAAAAAAAATAGTTTTACCTATTATTTATGCTTTTCAAAAACTTACGTAAATTTCAAAATTATTCACAAAGTAGACAAATTGATGACGTCATAACAAAAAGTGATGATGTCATCATGACATTTGTTATTATTGTTGTAGCAAATAGGTTACTTAAAGTCTGTACTAAGTTTAATGTCATAGGCATCAACGGTTTAGCAGATATAAGACATCATCTAGGCGCGGGCCAAATTGACCCCCCCCCCCCCCCCCATCCATACAAAGGACAACAAAGCTTGGTAGGAATAGGGTTAAGAGAAATAAGCCATTAAGAGATTTTGGTCTATTTTAGCCAATAATAATTAATACATCCACCTTGTCAAACATTGTTTTTATTAAACTGAAATTGTTCTTATTTTGCTATCTCTACTAAAAAAGAACAAGTCTAATTGGCGAAATGTGCTTTTTATGTTAATTCAAAATGTGTTGCCTATGAAAATTGATGAACCTTGAAAGAAATTGGAAAAGAATTTTTCAATATTGTTGAAAGTTCTGTAAATGTCATTATATTTCTCTCTTAGATTGGTTATGCATTGCCGAAGTAAATCACAACCAGAATTTTATCTGGACAAAAGTTTACACGGTTTTAACGCAAGGTCGATACCGAAAACTTTTGAACACGTCAAAGATGTCACGTCCAAAATAATGGATGGATTTTACCCAAAACAGGATGATTCTGGCGTGAAGGTGAAGGAGCACATGAATTTTTTGGAGTCTCGACTCTTTGCAGCTCACAATCACATTTGCAAACTGGAACAGAAGGCTTCAGAGGAAAGTTGGACAGACGAGAAAATACATGAAATATCAGCAGCGATGAAAGAGTATATTACTGACGCAGAGACCAAAGAAGCATTTCTAAAAGTCAGAATCACTCAGTTAGAAGAAGAAGTCTGCAAACTAGCTAAACTCGACATGGATAATGAAGTTATTACGAACAATCTAAAGCAAGATCTGGCTAGGAAATACCAAGAATGTCAAAGCGAGATGACAAAAAAAATGAGCGAATTGGAAATGTCTATTGAAAGAAAAGATGACGAAATGAAAAGGCTGAAGGCTCAACTGAGTAAGTCTGAAGCAAAGTCATCAGAGCTACAAGAACAGAATGCGAGTTTGTTCGTTGAGTTAAATGGAAATAAAGTTAAACATAGTGAAGATCTGCAACTTTTGAAAAGACAACTTGAAGAGAGTAACCAGGAAAATCAAACTCTGATTAATGATGTATTGAGACTCAACGGTTCATTGAAATCCTCAAAACTGATGGAAGAAAGGCTACAGGAAGAATTGCTATCAGCTAAGAAAAACTCGGAGGAGAAAAACTCTCAAATTCAAAAGTTAAGTTCGGAAATCGAATCTTTAAGGGCAGTTAGCACACAGGGTCTGGAGCAAAATAAGATTCTTGAAGTAGAAATCAAACAAGCAAGTCAGAATGAAGAACGATTGTTGCTGAACATTAAGGAATTGCAAAAAGAAACACAGAAAAATATTGATTCTATGAATGAGGTTAAACAACAAACTGATAAATTGCAGTCAAGTATTCAAGATATGGAAAAAGAAAAAATATCCTTAGAGGCATCTTTGGGCGAACTTCAAGAAGAAAATTCATATCTGAGGTATTGTACTTGTGAAATGAAAAATGAAATATCGCATCTATCTGCGGAGTACAACGAAGCAGTAAATCAGAACCACCTTATGAAGCATCAGATGGAAATGAAGGAGAATTCTTCAATAAAAAGTAATGCAGACCAAGAGACTGTTACACAATACATCAACAGCCATACAGCTAAAATTGAAAATAGGCTTAAACAAGATTTGAGTAAATTAGCTGAAGAATTATCGGTGTTAACTAAAAAGAATCAAAAGCTGTTGTCGGAAAAACAGTCTTCACAATTCCAACTAGAAAGTCGTGTGAAGGAAGTGAACGAGAAATTGAAGCTGACAGAAGAAAAACTCTCAAAGACCAACGAGGAGAAGATCAGAATGCAAAAAGACCTCGACTATTATGCAGCCCAGATGGAAGAATGCAAGAAATCCCTTGAGGAATCGAAACTGAAAATACAAGAGCAAAATTCTATTTATTTTCATTGTCAAGTGCAGCATCAACATCAGATTCAAAAGATAAAAGATTTATCTGATAAGATGATTGATTATGAAGAATGCAAACGAGAAAACAATGCTTTGAACAGGCAGTTGGATCAGGTATCCAGAAAACTTGAAATAATCCAAAACGCCAGCAACACGACAAAACATGAGAATGAACATTCAGGAGCCAAAAACCTTGAAAATGCTTACATGTCGATAAGAGATTTAGAAGGGAAATGTTGCTCTCTACGAAAGGAGAACGATGAGTATCGAGAAAAGCTTTTGCAGTATGCGAAGAAGATAAAGGAACTGGAAGGCGAGGGCTATCAGATGAATTCTATGTTTAGAAAGTTGAAAGTCTTCATGAATCGTACACGCAATGAAATCAATTTACTTGTAAACGAATATCACAAGGAAGAACAACGAAACAAAGTATTGTTTGAGCAGATAGAAAAATTTAAGAACTCGAGTAATGGTGAGGAAAGAGAAATGGTGAAATACAAAGAACAAGCAGAAAGATCGTGTAATCAATTAAAAGAAATGCAAATTCAGTGCAATGATTTATCCAAATCTAAAACAGATATGCAACATTTACTCAATGAAAAGGAAGTAGAACTTGTAACAATTTCCAACATTAACCAGCAGCTAGATTGGATTGTAAAAGATGCCAAAACATTAATTGATAACCTTCGAAATGACTTGCAAAGTAAAACAAAAGAAGTTGAAGGTTTAAGGAAACAAGCTTGTCAGCAACATAAAATCTTTGAAAAACTGCAGAATGATTACATGACAGAACTTCAAAACTTCGAGGAAGAGAAAATGAGAAATGACCAACTCACAAATGCTTACAACTGTCTTCAAAATGAAATTGAGGAAAGAAAAGAACTATCGCATAGTCATCAGGAAAATTTTTTTTCATTAATCAATAACGAGAATGTATACAAAGCAAAATTGCAAGAAAAAGAAGAACAGATAGATGCTGTAAGAAAGGAAAACAGAAACTTCAAAGAAGAATTGGAAGCCACAAGTTATAAAAATCAAGATTTGTCAACAAAAATTAAACAGTTACAAGTTGAAAATGAGAAATTATCGTCGATGAAACTCCAGCTAATAAACAAGATTACCTGTCTATCAAATCAATTATCGTCAAAAACAGAGCAAGAAAGAGTGATCGTTAATGAACGCGAACAGCTACAAGAGAAATTACGAGAAATTAAATGTCAGAAGAAAGAAATGTCCTCTAAACATGCTGTTAATCAAGAATTTTTAGATAAGTTGAAATGTGAGAATAAAGAACTAGTGAACAATCTGGAAAGTTTGCGAGGAAAATTGGAAAAATCAAACGAAGACGTTCAATTGCGATCTCTTTCTGTAAAAGAACTTCAAAGCGAAAAGCACCAATTGAAACAGACGATTCAAAGTAAGGAGGAAGACGTTTGTAGTTTAAAAGCAAAATTATCAGAACTTCAAGGAGTTGTTGATGGTAGGGCGCACAAACAGAACTGGATTGTTCAATATGGTCAAGATCAATTGAATGAAATTAACATTCTAAGGCAAAAGAACAAAGATTTGGAAGAGGAAAAACTTCGGTTGAAAGAGTTAATAATTAGAGCTGACGTAAAGTGTGAAAAACTGACTGGGGAGATCAGGATTAAAGAGAAGGATTTGAATGAATCGTTAAGAGCAACAGATGATGCTGAGAAAGAACTTCAGCGTTTTTCGAAATCGAGCAATGAACAAACATCTTTGTTGAAGCAGAATCTTATACAGTTGACTCTAAAAGAGGAAAAAACCAGGGCCCTCATCAACAGAATTGAAGCTGAAAAACAGGATTTGATTATGAAAATCCAAGATGATGAACACATTTTGAAAAATCTTACTGAAAAATACGAAAATTCTTTAAAAGACTTGAAATGTTACAAATTTGAAATTGCAAAGCTACTGGATCAAAAAGACGGTGAAGAATCTCGACTGAAAAATTTCAAGGGGGAATTTTTCAAATTGGTTCAAATTTTGAAACAATTGAAGAAAGAGCGTGACTCCTTGAAAGCAATATTTTCTTCCAACGAAGAAGAATGTCAAAAGTTCCAAGCTGTCAACCACAGACTTCAAGCGGATATGAACCAAATGAAGCAAAATCTACTTGAATGTGCACAAGAAAAGAGAAAAACGCAATCCGAAAATGACACTTTGAAATCAAAACTCCGTATTTTGAAATTTGCTGAAGCGACGAGAGAAGTGGAACGCAAGGAAATATTGGAAAAGTTGAAAGATTACGAGGAAAAACTGAAAAAGAAAGATATGTCGATGAATACTTTAACCTCTCTGAAAGACATCAAGAAGTACGAGAAGGTAGAACAGACTGATAGGACGTCACCAGGATGCTATGCTGATCTGGTTTTTAATTTACAGAAGGCTCTCAGTGGAAAGATTGAAGAGAACACAACCATTTCACCAGAAGTTCAACAGATGAGAGAATTTCTGAAAATGATCCAGAACAAGGGAGGTGCGTTTAGTCGAAGCAAACTTGTCCCGCATTGTGGTGAAAATATTCGAAAAACTGATGGAAGGAAACGAAATGCTTCGAAATCATCGAGAAAAAATATGGTTGAAAACTTGTTTCGGGAATCGTGTACTTTACAAGAAACTTTACTTCACGAAATTTCGACGATATCGAACAAATTAGTGTTCGAAAGCAGCTCCCATTGAAGATATATTCTATAGTGTTTACATCCTACACTGTTTGCTTCGTTTTCTTCAATTAGTTACGTTATTGGCTCTTTTTACGCTGGCCCAGATTTCACACCGAATCTTTAATAGCGATAAAAAGTCGACGGTCAAACTCTTATAGACAAATATCTAACACTAGCCTTTTTAACGCCAAGTGATGAAAATTAGCGGAGTAAAAAGGACCAAATTAATTAGTTCAGAAATTTTTTAGATTTATTTATCCTAACATATTTACCAAAATAAAAAACATCACCCGAAAAGTGAAGGAAATATAGACCTATTCTTTAATTTCCTATTAAACCCTGCGTCATGTCCTAGATATGTTTTGCCTCGTTTTCATGCAATTCATTATTCTAAATGGTAACTTTATTACTTTGTGTCAGTTCTACTATTTGTTTACGAGGTAAAACATGTTAGTTAAGACCACAATGACAGAACAGAAATATACCTTTCATGGAATGTCTGTTTGAACACTGTTTGAACACTGTATCATAAAGTTATTACTTTTATACCCCTTATTTCTAATAGAATAATTAAAAACAATATGAATATTGATAACAGGATGTTAGACATGTTGACTTTTAGGTGGCTATAACACTATGTTTGAATAGAAATTCCTGTTGGGAGGGTCAACATATGACACCGTTGTACTTTTGAGTTTTTGAAAATCTCAACATCTTTTTTCATTACGGTGTTTTTATCCGTGTGAGTGATGGAGAATATCGTTGACTATTTACTGCAGCTTTCTATATTTCTGAATCTTATTGACGTCATCGTTAATAATATTTCTAATTCTTAGAAGTAAGTATATACATTTTCCATTTGTTGGCATATTACTGTTTGTAGTTAAGAAATTTCCTAGTTTGGCATTCATTTTTATCGTATCTTTTGGTTGTATATTAAAACTTACATTTCCATGATTATTCTGGAAACAATTTTGCTATATATTGAATTGAAAAGCGCACTATATTTAGTTAGTACAAAATCTTTATAGATCACGAGTTATATAAATCTTTTTCACGAGTTATATAAATTTCCTGTTGTTATGATTTGTGGTCATTTTTTTTTTTGTCCTTAGGATCATTGATTTTAGACTTAATTTGAAAATAGAACTTTTCACGAGTATTTTTGACATAACATTCGTTCCTTTGACCTTTACCGAGAACTTCACCGAGCTCTCGTTTTAAGTGTTATTTAAGATTCGTGATTTTCACACTGTCAGTTGCACTGTGATGTTCGGACAATTATCTCAACTTTTAGAATTGATAATACAGCACAAGCTCCACACCATAAAATACTTCTAAAGACTTGCATGAGGATATTAACACTGTTTCATTTCTCCCCAATTTGAGCAATATCGAATTTTAAGGAACATTTTTAATGCAGGCCACGTTGAATTATGGAACCTTTTTTAAAAAAAAGATTTGGTTAACCCATGTTTGGACAGCTACTGTGCAGAAACAGCTGTTTTATTGAATATTCTTATAGAGAACATCGTATAATAGAGTCCTATTGTTATGAATAATGTTTGCTGTGAAAGAAAGAAATTTTTATAGATACCTTGTATATAAAATCCCTCCTAATCGTGGTTGTTAAAGAAATTTTATCAAAGAAACGTGATAATACCTGCCAGTGAATGACAAGTAAAGGTGGGAAAAACTTATTATATGTTGTGCATGATGTGCGTCATGCTGTTTTGAGGAATTTAACTAAATTCATCAAACATTTTGCTATTAAAATTTTAAAACTTCAAAACTATGCATCAGGTTTATAGGACGGGGAACGATACCTTCTTTTGTGTTTATACAATAAGCTTTAAAGAAAAACTGCAACAATATTTATTCTATCAATTTCTGGCAGGGAGATGTTAGCGAAGGGAATAACAGAAATTTTGCAAGGTGTTGGAAAACGTTATTCATAAAAGTAAGTATTATCTGATCCGTGTAATCTGAGGATTAATGTTGTGGCGTCTACTCTGTAGAGGATTACATTCTCGTGTATGAGACGTTGCTTCTTATATAAGATATGTCTCATTTTCAATGAACAAAAGCTTTGCTAGTAGCTGAGGGTGCGTTCCTTTTTAATCTAATCTGCGTCAGTGGAAATGAGTTTTGTGGTTTCCTTATAGCTTTAAGCATTGTTGTTTCATTTAACGATATTTTATGTCTGTATTTTTTCCACCTCCCATTACATCTGCCAATGACATCTTTTAAAGTCGATAAGTTAGCGGTAATCCTGCTTTGAGATAAGACAACGAAAAAAAAAGGGATATAAATCCCACCAATATTATTTAAAACAAACAGTACGACATTAAAGAATTCAGTCAATTTTTTAAGAATTCGGACATTTTCTATTCACGTCATTTACTTGGATCTGTAGCTTAGTTAGCTAGCGCGTCCAGATTAATCTTTTTCGTTACATTATCAGAAATTTCGACCGTTTGATTGTGGCAACATTAATCTTAGAGGCCGTTTACATGAAACATTTCACTTCGGGTGACCGAAGTGAAACTAAACCCGAAGTTATTTTCACTTCGCCCGAAGTCATGTAAACAGAAATAAGAATTCATTTCAAACCGATTTGGGTTCACTTCGGGTCTCATGTAAACGGCCTCTTAGATACAGTCAACAGCGATGTCTCGAACATCCGTTATCTCGAACGAAAATCTTGGTCCCTTGAGCGTTTCATTGCTTGAGAAAACATCTCTCTATCTCGAACATTTTACTCTCTCCTCGAGAGTTCGAGATTCTAAGTCAACCTAAAAAGATGTTTTAAAAAACAGCTTTATCTAAATAGCCAAAAAAAAAAAAAATTATTCGTGAATTCTCAATTTCATTCTATTATAAAAACTGAAATTATAAATGGATTCGTCAACTTTGTCTCCGCCCCAATACGCCTTTGCGCCCCGTTCTTTACAATAGATTAGCTACTGTTTGTTAGAAAGGAAAGCTATATGAAAAACTGAATATCAGCTGTTATTTTCGGCTTTTGAATGTGTAATAGAAAATCTTATGAAAAAGACACACCTAAAGTTTTAAAACCTTAGCTAATATACTTTTCTTCAGCATTAATAAAAATTGAAACAATTTGCAAAAGTTTCGGTTGATCCTTTTAGTTTACCAAATTTTATCGAACTGAAATCTACTATTCAATGTTGTTTTTAATAAAACGGAGACAGACCCATTATGTAGGAATGTGCCAAAGTTTGTGGAAGATAGCGAGGCTTCAAAGGAAACAATACATGGTACTTAAATCTATAATGAAATTTGTCGGATTCCGTCAGACTTGTTTACTGTTGGAAGGTACAGTTGAATAGTTGAATTGTGTTGTTAAAAATGGGATGTGACGAAGGTAATGTTAAACACAGTCATAAGCACAGTCGTCACAAAAGACGGAAATATCTCCAACATGTTTTTCTTAAGTTCTGTATTCAATAAATCGGTTTGTTGCTTCATGAGATCTACCATATGACACTCAATGGCCAATTACAAGTTTATTTAAATACATGACAAAATTAACAAGATACTCTGCAAACGTAATTCATTAAAAAGCTATTGTTCTGCTTTGTCCCCATTAAACTAAAGTTTTATTGTTTAACCTTGCGGATTTTAGCATTAAATTTCATGTTAATGACATAAACTCAATTGGAAAGGAATTTAGTAGTAATTTTTTTACATAAGCTAATTAACAACAAGTGAAAAGTTGTATTGAAAATACAAATATGCGAGTTTTTAAATGTAGGATATAATTTTGCTAAAGCTATATTCTTGACGACACGATGATTTTTGTGAAGGAGAGTAAGTAGAACAGCCATGATACACGGTAAGTACATCTGTTTTTTGAACATATTTAACAGATATTGATAGAAGAATCAGTTATTAACTATTATATCATTTTGAATTGCTTCAAATGATTAATATGAGCAAATGCAACATTTTGAAAACAGTTTTATGGGCCGTCTTAAACGGCAGGGGAAGCAGAATGCACCGTTAATAAAAAACTAATCAAAACATTTTAAGTTCTCACCCTTATGGATAATCCCAGATTATCAAACTGATATAAGATTTCTTGATAAAAATAAACTCTCCTCCTGAAAACACACCTCCATTTCAAACGTCTTTAACCTTGTCATTAATTAAAGTCATTTTCGTTCGTTTATAATCGTTATAACTATTGCGTTCTTTGGCGCGGTACTGCACAGTAGATTTCTCAATTCGGTATCTGTATCCCCAGCGTTAAAGAGATCTTCTTGTATTGAATAATTACCTTTACTTATAAAAAAGGCATTTGGTAAAGTTTTTTTCCTCAAATCAAAATTAACTTTAAAATGGGACTCACGATTGCCGCCATTGTCGTGCCCTTATTTGTTATAATTTATCGCAACTTGTAATACCTGCCTAATTTTTAATAAACTTTTCCCCAATTTGTAATAACGGGACTGCCCCAATTTGTAATAAGGCCTGCTTTAATTTGTAAGAAGGAAAGCTGCCACAATTTGTAATACACCTTTGCCCTTATTGATAATCAACCGGTCAAATAGATCACATTTGAAACGAACATTTCCTGCAGAAGTTAGGTTTTAAAACTTGGTATGTAGATAAAGGAGCTTCACAGAAAGTGCTTCCCAGGGACCAAATTTGGTACTGATGACGTCATAATGATTCGAAATGACTTCAAGAGTTAGGTCTTAAAACTTATTACAGATTGAATTACAAATTTAGGCAGGTATTACGTTTATTAAACGTTTTTTAAACGTTTGGGCAAAACACCACCGCACAGATTTTTGCGAAACTTTTGACGAGCGAAACGAGCTGAAAGAGGAGCTAGTTTTCTTTCTTCTATTCAAGAGATTTGTTAGATTTGAATTATTTTGAGTGACTAAGCATTTTTTTACGGCAAACGAAACTTTATAACTATAAGTAGTCATAACTTATCGGACAAAAATTTCTTGGACAAAAGTGACGAATTGTTTTTTTCCGAATATTTTGTCCGAAGAATTGTTTTGCCGACGACCGACGAAAATGTTGTTCATCAAAGTTTTGTCTAGTTTTTATAAACCCAAAAAGGATATTCGTAGTTATCACTAGAATATATTTAGTCTCACGCCCTGGTGTGGCCGCCCTTATAAATAATTGTTTTCCCGAATCTAACCGCGGATAGGTTGATTTGTTCTTCCAGCTTCCGTATTGAAATAAAAATATTAAAAGACATGGGATGTTATAAATAACACTCTCACCTACTCTCAACTAAGTGCATCATGGTTACTATTGCGGAACTTAGTGACAGTTCATCAAAAATTCAAAAGTCAAAACAACACTGGTTCGTAGTTCGGAGGAT
This sequence comes from Turritopsis rubra, assembly GCA_039566895.2. Classification (NCBI taxonomy): domain Eukaryota; kingdom Metazoa; phylum Cnidaria; class Hydrozoa; order Anthoathecata; family Oceaniidae; genus Turritopsis; species Turritopsis rubra. The sequence goes on from CM077621.1 coordinate 11,143,533, forward strand.
CTAGAGCTTAGGTAAAATTCATGGAGGAGAGTTAAGTTATTTAGAGTTGAAAAGAAAACATGTAAGAAGCCTGAATTTCTTTTTATTAAAGAAATTTTATGTCATTTTACTCCTACGCATTTTTGATCAAACCAAAAATCCACCACTGGTTGTTAGTTCGTTTTAATGGCCTGTGAATAATAAAATAGTCTAGGAGGAGGAGTGTTTTATGTCGGAATGACAAGCAACATCACCTGCTGTTTCAATAAAAAACACTCCTCCACAGAGACATTTTGAAGATTTCGTCCACTGGGAATAGATCTTTCCAGAAATTACATCAGTTTCATAAATCTCACAACATGCCTCATTTCTTATCTTAATACCTTATCGGAATTAAAAGTCGGTTTTAAATTTAGTCGGGGAAAAATAAAGTCGGGGAAAAATTTAGTCCCTTTTACAAAATTTGTCACTTTACCTCGCGGACCAATTTTTCATTTTAATCACTTTTCCCCAACCAATTTTATCAGCCTGTCGAAACATGTAAGTACGCGAACTGCGTGGATCATTCCTATATGGCATATGATATTTTCGCTTTTCTAAAAATAGCACTATGATGGCATCTCTGATAATTAGCTTCTAATTTTAAGATAGTTATACTTTGCTTGTTCCTTTTTAAGAAGAAAACAGTCAAGCTCACAGTCAAGTCGAACTACACAAGATCGGGAATTATTTTCGCAAGTGAAAAGTGCCAGTCAAAAATCAAAAATATTGCTTGGGGAAAATTCGGGTAAAAGTATTTGTCGGGGGGGAAAAAATTGTCGGGGAAAAACATCTGTCGGGGAACAAAAGGCGGGTTAAAAAAAGGTCGGGGCGAAAACGAGGCGATAGATGTTGTGTTGTTACGTAGAGGTGACATCATGGATGAACCTGATTTTGTATTTATGACAGCACATTGTCTTTAAACAAAAAAAATTTAACTAATCCGAAACATTGATCGATTTTTTTTTTAAATTAATGTTATGAAATTCCACAGATAATACTGTGACATTTATATTTTGGTTGATGAAACTGATACTTTAACCACTTAACCAACCCGGCGCTACATATCATCAATGTCAAATATGTCAGATGAGCGAGTATATCATGTCCAATATTTCAAGTTAATGATTGTTTTCCTAAACGGAACTGAATCACCCGAAAATACAATCATTGAAGTTTGCTATAAAGACAAGATTTCTGCTTTCTTGGACAAACGGTTGGGTTAGAGTTTATATTCACGTAAATTGTTATTAAAAAGTTTGGCGATTAGCTAAATTTAGCGAAGAAAATTATCCATTGACTTCAGCTGTTGACATGAGGTATCTGGATGGTACGTTGAATTTATAAATACTCTATTATCTAGATTGTTAAAGTTACGCAGTTAGGAAGTTAGCAGTTCGTTTGCTGTTGTTTTGCATTGTAGGCGTGGCTATTGAGTGCTGGAACAAAACCAATAGGAACGCATAAATCATTAAATCAGAAACAGAATTAAATCATTAAGGCACTACGGTAAATTCCCTTATACAGCAGCGGCGGATCTAGAGGGTAGTCGAAATTTGTGGAGGAGAACGTTAGCTATTAAAGTATAAAAGAAAAACGTGCAAATCAGCCCATTGGTGATACAGACTGAAAACAGAAATTATATTAATGTGCTCCTCCACAAATTGCGACTACCCTCTAGATCCGCCGTTGTCACGCCCTCCCTTTTTTCGACACCACCCTCCAATACATGACTCCATAAATCTTTATACCTTTATTAAACACCCGGGGCGTCTGATATAGAATTTACCGTGTTGCTTATTCTTATAAATAAAGGTAAAACTATTCTTACACGTTACAACACTAATTATGTAAACCAGGGGGTGACGAGAAAGTGAGACAGTTCATGTGAGTTGATGTCATTTAAGGATTGTTATTCCTTTTCACACTTTAACATATATTTCGAGATTTAGATCTATTACTTCCATCATCCCATCGAATTGGAAATGTTCCTTGACATTTTGTTTGGAAGTGCATACGCTTCTCCAACAAACGAGCTAAAAGAGCTAGAACAGTTCGATGCTTTGGCTATCCACGACGGAACTACTGGCAAAGAAACGATGCAGATAATAATAAGGAGGGCTAATGATTCCGTGATTAATGAGATAAAAAGATCGCATATTGAATTACCATATTTGTTACTGAAAAAATGAAATAACGTAAATCATATTTTTTGAGTGTTTGAGTATAAAAGCTGATGAGAGACAGTTTAGAAATATGTCATATAATATATGAGTATATTGCATTTACGATTTGAGTAAAAAAATGCGAGAAAGCAAGTTAGATTAGAAGCAGATTATAATTATATAAGAGGAAAAATAATGTGTTTAATCACAGTCATCAGAAAATTCCCTGGTCTGGACACTTGAGTTTATCTTGCACTCACTTTGATCACATGATAGCAAATAACGACTTTGCATTGGTTGTTTTAGCTATATGGCGCGCGGAATCACCAATAAATACTTTCAATAAGTATATACATTCATTTTAAAATCTACTTTCTTTTCATTACTAGACTTTCTTTTTCACAAATATAGAAAATACTTTTTAAAAAATACTACGATGAATGTTTGCCTCGATCAACTAAAAGTTAAGAAGTGCACTCCCCCACTGACTACTTCTAAACTAAAACCGCGAATTCACGATAAATAAATATGGAGGGCGGTGCTAAAGGACGACCTACGAAAAAGATTGTTGAAGATCAATTAAAAAGCCTTGCGTGGATAGGATTTAAGTGGAAGCAAATTTGACGTCTTGAGAAAAAGCCATTTTTTAAAAATAAAAACGTGGGCAATGTATGTATAAAATGAGGACTTAAATAAAAGGAGTGGGTCCTCAGATTGTACTTTTTTTTAGCTCTTCCCAACCGTTACTAAATGATACTTTGGAATAATCAAGACCTATTATGCGTAATGATTTTTAAAGACAGTATCTTATAAGAGAAAGTAACTTTTAATGTAAAAGTATGAACTTAAGCAATGGGATTGCCTTTCAATAGAGCAAGTATATTTCTAAAAGATGAAAATGTACCGAGAAAAGAAAACCTATTTTTTGAAAAAGAAAGTACATTTTTAAAAAAGAAAGTATTAATTGGCCGTTCCGCGGCCCATATAGCTACGTCATGTGATCAAAGTGAGTGTACAATAAACTATGAAGTCTACGCCAGTCAATGTTCTGTGACGGTGGTTTGAGTTAACCATAAACTACTGTTAATTATCACAGGTGTTTCAATATAAGAAGTTTTACATGGTTGGGTGAAACAAATATGCATTTTTAAGTGAAATTCTATAATTAATCAGTGGCGGATCTAGAGTTAGTCAAAAAAAGTGGAGGAGTACAGTGTCATGAAATTCCTGTCAAAACTGAAGTGTTGATTAGGTCATTTGCACGTTTTTCTTTTATAGTCTTAATGACCTTACTCTCCTGTTAATCATATCCTATAATTTAGTATCTGTTTAATAGTTTACACGGTATGATGATGAATGACGCATGGGGTTTATGGATTTTATTTTCCATTTCTATATTATCCTATAGCCATGATACGTTTAAAATACGAAATATATAATCCACAGTACAAAATATTATATAAAAATGACCATCATGCATAAATTATGGTTTTGAAAAAAAACGAAAGAAAAGATAAATTATCAGCCATTTAATAATTATGTGGTGATTTTAATCGATAATCTTGAATTAAATGCGACCAATCCAATCTAAATGCCGCTTCAAATCACTTTTATTTCAAAATCGTTAGAAGAAACGAATGCAGCGCACAACTTTATACACCAGCAAAAACGATGAAGTTTCTGAAAAGCAGAAATAAATTCACAAAAAGGAAAAACTTTGAAGGTATATTGAAGTTAGGACTGCTTATAGACACTATGAATATACACACTTTTCTTTGCTTCACTGACGGTCACGCGTGTGTACACTAAAACACTATACTAATGTCACCATGGCGAGAACGCAGGGTGACATTTAACAGTGGGTACTTCACGCATTTGTTCGCTTCATTATAGGCATTTGTTATGGTAAATTACTTTGATATGAGATTTTCAGATACTCTAAATACCTTTCACTAATGAATGTAGATTAACTTCTTATTGTGGCTATAGAAGTCCTTTTTAAGGAGTTGTAAATCTCGTTGAACTTGTTATAACACGTCCATCACTGAATAAGTTTTACGATTTTAATTTCTCCTTAGTATAATTGATGCTTTTCATGTAACTGTGTTTTCTGTTGGAGACAGACAACACCCGAACTCTCAACGAACCGAGTAAAGAGACGTTAGAAACAGCGAGAGTTAATTATAAATAAATTCCATATTTTTTCTATTAAACAACCAGGCTGGAATAACGCTCAGATTTTAAAATGTATAAATTGCTTCTATGTCGTGGAAAATACATATTTGAGGCTATTTCTAATACAAGCTCCCGGCTAGTATGGGGCGTTTATTAAATTTTTAGGGTTTTATGGGAAGTGTTTATTAGAGAAAATACGAAAAGTAAATAAACAACTACGTGGATTTAATAATATCCAATTTTCTTTCAATTTTCTTTCATGATGTAACTCATGATAATTTCCTGTTTGAAGGAGCCATTCATTTGATTCAAATTTAAAATTCAAATGTTTTAAATGCATTATTGAGAGATGACTTAATTAAAGTTGTGAACAAATCGGTTGTCATCCTTTTGAGGTGCATGCAATGCATCAATGTTTCATTGCATGCACACAAAAATGTTACACCGAGGCCGCACGGGTTTACTCTGCATATTGAAATCAAGTTTAGTGATGAAATTAAATGAATTTATCTATTATATTTGCACAATTCTCACTTCTGAAGTTATCTTAAGGGCGTAAGGGCATTTTGTCGATAGCACTTTTTGTGAATGGACCACAATTTTAGTTTCTAGCTTCACATTCTTGCTGGACTGACTATCCTTCCTAGTTCTGACGAAAGACATAAATAAATTTATGAACCCAATAATACAATCTCATAATGTCTGATAATAAGCAACGTAAATCTCTTTAGTGATTCACGAGGACCAAGTTGCTTCGGAGTTCCAACACACCGTTATCGAAGGAGATTCCAATCATAATGAAGCTGGGTGTGAATACAGTAAAAGAGATTATCCGCAGACATTTGAATGCATTGTATGCTACAAAGAATTTCAGAGTGAGTCTACATTGAAGTCCCACTTACTTGGTCAAAGACATGTGTGGCTCATGACAAAAGCATTGGATGAAATGACCTTTATCAAAAACAAAGGGAAACTCAAGAGACGGCTGTCAACACAATGTAAGTATCTTTTTACTTGAAAAGAAACCAAAAGGAAATGATTTCTAGTTGGATAATTTCAAGTTTTGTTCGGGAAAAAAACAGCATCTGCCATAGGGTGTATACATCTACCGATTTCTAACTAGCTAAACCCATAGGCGTATTCAGGGTTAGTCAAAAAAAGTGGAGGAGTCCAACGTTATGATATTTCTTTTCAGTCTTAAGTGTCGATTACGTTACTTGCACGTTTTCCTTTTCTACTTTAAATGACTAAACTCTCCTCCACAAATTCTGACTGAGCTCTAGCTACGCCTCTGAAGCCTCTTGGTAAAAAGCTTCTTAAAAATGTCTGAAAGAACGAGGTATAGTCTGACCCTTACGCTCACTTACCCAGAAAAATTTAACAAGGTATATTTGAAGTTTTTATTTTCGGTATTTTTACCTTTAACTATACCTTAATTGTATTAGTTTATTTTGCACACTTTTTCGATCACATGATGGCAAATAATTTCTGTGCATTGGTTGGAATTTTGTCATGTGAAAAATTGAAAAGATTTACAATAAGTTGTAATAATTGACTCACCATTCGCCAAAGTTTTACATGGTTTTACCGAGAACATAAAATGTATCGTCATAAAAACAAATGAATCTTAAGTTGTGAAGGGAGAATCTCACGAAAGCTACGAAATTATTTTCGGTGAACGCTTACGAGGGCAGTTGGTGATTAAAAGACCCATTGTGGCAATAAGCCATTGTGGAAAAAAAGCTGGCAGGGCAGGTTTTTATTACGCCAATTTAATCGCGCGGGCGAATTTGTCACCCTATACTATACGGTTTTTTTTTCCAAAATGTGATCAGCCGGGGTGCAACTTAACTTTTCATTTTCATTTCTTGGTATTAGTAGAAACGTGGAATCAAGTGTATTTCCGCCCACAGGAGACTCCAGAAAAAGCGAACGATTAATTTCTCGTTACGTAAATCTCGATTTTTAAACACTTCATTGGTCTCATAAAGAATTCATCTGTAGACTGAAATCCCAAAAGAATTGTTTATGAAAGAATACGATACTTCGTCTAAAGAATTTTAAAAAACAGAATTAAAACTTTGTCGTTTCGAGTTCATATATTTGTTAACATTCTTACGTTTCTAAGAGAATTTGAGTGAAGCGATTTATGAGGTTTTCTACCAAAACAGTAAAGCATAATCCCTAAAATGTGGTATAGCATGGTATAGCAGCTTCTTACTAGCATAATGCTTCATAAAAAGGCTCAATAAAAAAGCTGTTCTGTGAGTGATGTTTCACCAACGGATTTTAGATCCATCAGAAGACGAATATGACAATGATGACGTTAACTCCAGCGAAGAAGGGTATTGTACAGATGAAAACAAAATGCCGACAGAATTCGACGCCAACAACAATAACGTTTTTTATTCCGATAATTGTGGTACGACACACAAGGAAAGCGAACGAAGGGGAAGCAGAATCGGTGACCGAACGCGCAGAAAAAAAATGGAAGAGTTGAAAGAGGTGTACAAGCAATACGCGTTAGACCGTGGATCGTCTGACTTGTATGAAATCATGGTAAATACTTACGAGGATTTCCACGAAGAAAAGCAGAATTCATCTTGTCTCAGACGTTCACTTAGTGGGAAGAAAATGCAGAACAGCAGAACAAGTCCATGCAATCAATCCAAAAAATTAAACGAAAATGAAGCGCTCATGAAGAGAGACATGGTTTTGAAAGAACTTGTTGATACTGAAACAGGTTATGTGGAAGATTTAGGATTTGTCGTTAATGTAAGTATGCGATGGCCTGTGAATTTGTCGTTAGTGTATGTGATGACCATCGGTGGATCTGTGGAGAATTTTGTGGAGGAGAATGTTAGCTATTACAGTATAAAAACGTGAGAATAATCCCATTTGGTGATACATACTGAAAAGAGAAATTATGCTAGTATACTCCTTCACATATTTCGACATATCCTGGATCCACCACAGATGACAACTCTGAGTTTCAATGGGGGAGGGTAAAAGAAACGAAAAGAAAAGGTAAGCATCACTATAAACATAAGCATCAATTAAGAAACGTTTTAAAAACAACTTTTTTCCTGGTTAGAAAATCCATTAATCTTAGCTGTTAGTTACGTGAGGAACACGTCTCAGTTGTTGCATAGAAATTAAGTCTGAATAAGTGTTACCTCGTTTTCAAGTTATGTTGTTTACAAAAAGTAAGTATTTATTATAATTTATACGGTCAGATGGAGGAATTTAGGGGTGATAAATGAACTTGAGACTCATGATTTCAAATAGAAGTGGTTACATCGTTGTCCTCAATTGATTCCGTGGATTCCAACAATGAAACATTTTAAAAATCAACCTAACCGTTAATAAATGACTTTCCAAGTGACGTATTCTTTACAAATAATCTTGTTCTTTGATAATAACTGAATGTTTCAACACCAAATATTTATAATTAAGTCACATGCGCACGCATCCTTGTAGGTTAACTAAACACCTTTTATATTTTCGTTTATTTGTCTCCCTTGAGAACTAGAATCAGACTTTTTTTTAATAGACATGAGCGCTTTCTTGCGTTTTGTTTGAGTTTTAACCTTGCAATTAACCTGTTAAAAACATCCATACGAGTGAGATTGCAAGTAGAGGATCCAAGAGTATGTTGAAAATTGTGGAGGAGTACATTAACATAATTTCTGTATTTAGACTGTATCACTTGATGGGCTTATTTTTTTATATGCTTTAATAGCTAAATATTCTCCTCCACAAATTTCGACACATTCGCTAGATCCGCCTCTGATTGCGGCTTCCAAAGAATTGCAAGAATCCTATTTGTTCATTAAGAAATGTTCAGGACGATATTTATGTTAAAATTCTTTTAAAATGAAGAGAAGGCATTTTATTAATAATTCAACTGGCTACAAAGAAGAATATACTTTGTTTGATTATCAAATTATTCAATCAATTTTTATTATTGTTGGCTTTTACAAAAAACAGTTTGAATCAAATTATCAGAAGAATGTCTACATTTATAAATCTGCGATAAAACAGAATTTACTTATTACTTTGCTGTGACGTATTGTTAGATGCAAGTCAGTTATTGACGTTTAGGCGTGACGGTCACTCTGCAAAACATTACATTTAATATAATCTATTTTTGTCATTCTTTTAATAAAACATAAACCTTCTTTTTATAAAACATAAACATTCTTTTTATAAAACATCAAATTCTGGAATACAATTGCAAATGTTATTAAATTTTTGAGTAACATTACTTCGTACACACATTCCGAGGATCAAATTAAATTAATGACGTCAGTCACGTGAAATTAACTAAGTGTTTTTTGTGGGGTTTTTTATATATATAAGCACTACCTTTGTAAGTTCCAGAGGCTTTAATTCACTTAAAAAATAAGCACCACCTACACACCACCCCAGGAAAAGAAATTATCCGTCCCTTACGTTTCCTCTGAGACAGGTTGTTCTTTTCTCTTAATTTGAGGTAGTACAGATGAATTTTAAAGTTTTGAGCATATTTCTGATTTCTCGATGTATCAAATAAGCACCACTTCAGCCCCAACGTCGGCTAATAATGCCAAACAAAATAGCACAAAATTAGAGGCGTAGCTAGAGCCCAGTTAATATTTGTAGAGGAGAGTTTAGTCGTTTAAAGTGGAAATAGAAAACATGCAAGTAATCTAATTGGCACCTGAGGCTGAAAAGAAACATAACGTTGGACTCCGAATACTGTTGTGCCACTATATATCGCAAACGCCACTATATATCGCAAACGCCACTATGTCAGGTATAGCGTCGCTACAAATACACCTATGCAAATGAGCTTGGTCGATTATTACCGCCTCTTCTAAAAATGCGTGTTTAACACAAACTCCTCACAAGAAGTTAAATCTGCACTGATAACGCCAAAAGAAATATTATCAAATTAGTTTCATCATTTTGCAGGAATTCATACCACTTCTGGATGAACAATACGCTTCGCATTCGTTGAAACAAAATTTCGAAATTATATTTGGAAATATTGAAGAGATTTACAAATTCCATGCAAAGTAAGTACATCGTTCATCATTATTGCAAAGAAATGTTGTAATCATGAAATAATGGAAAAAAATGCCACCTCTCTATCCTTCAAATTTATGAACATTTTATAGAAGTTTCTTGAAAAATATCGAAGAATGCACAGAAAATCCTAAATTGCTAAAGCAGACATTTTGCAATTATGTAAGTGAGTTTTCAAAAAAAAGTTTCCGTTATATTCAGTTTGTTTCATTGTGTGGCAAATGTACTTCTGCTTCTAGGAGGATGAGTTATCTTCCCTTTATTCACAATATTGTAAATGCAAACCATCAGCAGATGAAGCACTGATGGTACACGAAGATGAATTGGAGATAGTAAGGAACATATTTACGACCTTGCAATTTGCAAGGTTTCCTTTCTGCTTATTTAGTAAATTAGAGAACTGTGAGAAAGCCATTAGATTCTAATTCTTCAGCATTTAAGTTATCGATTCTAACTAATGGTTTGAAAGACATTTGAACCTCTAGCCCTTCATAAAAGTGGAAACTCTCATTTAAACGCTCCCTTCCAGAATTAACACCCTATGCCGTGAGCTATGTTCTTGAAGTAGAAATTGACCTTTGTTATACAAAATCTTTCTCTTTAAATATTTATCAGAGAATGAATGAATGAATATTTCGAATATCCTCCTCTTGGATAATCTTTTCAGATACGTAAAAAGAATTTTCCGTCACGCAAACTTACAATGAAGGATTACCTGGTGAAGCCTGTTCAACGTTTAATGAAATATCAACTGTTACTGAACTCTGTCATGAAGTACTCTCTTACTGCTGGAATCAGCAGCATATCATATTTGCAGGTTAAATGATAATGTCTATATGTTTTAGAGATATTTGGTTTGACAAAAATCTGATTATTCATGATTTCTTATGAACCTACATTTTCAGTGCGCCATCAAAGTTATGGAGCGCGTTCCAAAAGAGGCAAATGATGCGCTAAACGTTGAACTCATCCAAGGATATGAGGTAAATTTTATGGGGATGAAAATGTTTGCAACCTAAAACAGAAAATTGGTGATTATCGAAATTGTATTTTACTTTTCAGGGTTTCCTGCCTTCAACTGATCTGATTTTTCAGGTACATTTTTATTAGATGTGATCGAGTTGTCAATCATTCATATCCATTCCCTTTTGATGCACAATATTTTTTGTTTTTATATTTTGAAGGAGGTTTTGAATGTTACCACTGGGAAAACAAAAACGAAGGCAAGAAGCATGAGAGTTTTTGTATTTGAGAATGTTATCATATTTACAGACACAATCAAAAGAATCAAAAGGTTACCTGAATATAAGTACCTGTCACATGGAAAGGTAAATGTTTTCATATGTTTCCATATCAACATAAATACAAACCATAATGGAGAAATGATTCTTTTACGATTCACTGTTTTTTTATAAATCAGACGTCCTGTATGGGAATAACAGAAATCGTTGAAAACGACGTGTTAAAATTTGCTGTTTGGTTTCGCAAGTATAAGACGACCGATATATATGTGTGTCAAGCTCAATCGGCAGAAGTTAAGGAAAGCTGGATGCAAGTACTGAAAGACGTTATCGCTATTCAAGCTATCCTACAAAACAGAGGTAAAACTATACAAATATGTCTCAAGCAAAACTTCATTTTATCAACTATTAGGTGTACATTTATGTGTTGGTGTTTTAGTTAGTAGATATTGTTCAACATTCAGAGAAACAATGCATGATGAAGACAGAATGTAGGTTTTATTTATTTCCTTGATTTGGTTCCCTTTATTTTTAAGATTTCCCCGTAAAGAAAGAAATCTTATTTATGCAGGCTTTCTGTCTATCGACTAAGAGTTGCGCTGCAACCATTTTTCTGCCCATTCCGAATCGGTTATCAGATTTTAATTGGCGGAAGTCCGTGTCGAGGAGGAGCTTTTTTTTTTCCCAATAATGTTTTTATATCGATGGTTTCGTTGAATTTCAAAAAAGCTAAAGAAGTATTTTCTTGCATTATTTAAGTGTGTACATTTGATTTGGAGCAGTTGGTCGTCTTCCAACAGCTTTTGAATTGTTTTTTTTTTATATTTTTAAAAATAAACCGCAATGTAAGCCTTGATGACTGAGTGGCCTAAAGCTTTGCATTTCTTTTCGAGAACATAGTGGTTCAAATCCGGTGTGTTTTTCGGTTTTTTTTAGAATAAGTTACAATAAGTAAATGTAGGTTACAGCTATCCTCCTAGGTTACAGTAAACATGACTATAGAGACAGATTTAGTGCTAAAATATAAATATATTTGAAATAATCTGCCATCGGATTTGAACCACTATTGATTGATACAATGACATTTTTCACAATACCTTATATTGGCCCTTTTGGCCGGCCCTTATTAGGCCGAGGCAAAAATTGTGAATTGGCCATTAACCGTATTTAAAAAAGACATTATTGAGACGGCCCGACTATAAAAAGGTTCTTTTTGCTCTGGAGTTAATATTATCATAAACATTGATAAAACGAGTATTCTGGGACACACTGTATATGGAAATCTTTTTAATCAACAATGTTGATCTTGTTTGTATATGGTCTCATTTGTATATGGTCTCGTTAAATGTTTGAGTAATACTAATAACACATATCTTGTGAATTTTGATTTTGTATGTGTGCTTTTTGTTGCAGAAGATCTCGATCGAGAACAACTTCCGATATTGTTGTTGAAGAAACGTTACGTCAAAAGATGGTTGGCCATCCCCGAATTGACGAAATGTCTGAGAAACTTAAACTTAGCATAGAAAGGTATTTGCTTGAAGATTTACTTAATAAAGATGGATCAAATACTTTTAATATCAAAGAACGTTCAAAGAGCTTAGCGTCTTCCTTGGTATCAAAATCAGACATGAAGCCAATATGTAGACTCAGAAGCGGCAGTGCAGACATACAGTTACACAGAAAACCACAAAGCAAAAATGTGAAAGAAACATTGGTTGGGTCAGTGACACACGTTAGTTTTGGTGTCCTAGATCCAACCTAATAACAGCAATGATATAGATACTTTGTAGCTTAGAATGTAGAAAATGTAAATTCGTTTCACATATATATATAAAAAAAACTCTTCTTTTGCCTTGTTAAGAAAATATTTATTGAGATTTTTCTTAAATTCTATTTGGTTTTGTATTCCTAAGTGTTCTTTATCTTACATTCCCCATACATTCACGTTGCTGAATTGAACATCAACAGTTTATTTGGTTCGAAGAATTATTTGGTTTGAAGAAGTACTTTCTTTGAGCAGAAAGAATATCCTAAAAATAATCGCTATTCCGAGCACGGCACGAAATTTATGTTCGGAGCCGCGGAACAGATAATTGTCCATTAGTCACAGTCCGAGACCACCCTCTCCCCCCACCTTCTTGCAGGAGCATTTCAATGCTGGATGACCAGGATTCCACATGTTTTGCAAATGTGTCGGAATGTGCAGGGTGGTTGGTTACAGAAACCTGTGTTGTTGATGCAAAAACAGATGTTCTCTGTTTCAACACTCTTCATATCAGATGTATCTTCACACAATACACACGTTCACATCCACATAAAAGCCTCCAAGACAGACTCGTTCACACAGGTGCACCATCCGACTGGCGCATTAACACTCGGAAATATGTCCTGTCACCGCTCTAGCACAATGGTATGCAATGCATACCAAGCATGACCTGTTATTCACATGTGCAAATGGCACCTACCATACTCGACGACGCCTAAATGCCATATTGAGCGTTGTTTTTCCAACTAAAGCCGGTCTAGGATACATTCCCAATTATGCATTCAAGTCGGTGAAGCTACAACGGCAGTAGCTGGTTTCTCACGATGGGTCATTTAGCAACTTGGCCAGTGGAATAGCGACACTTTCGGACATACATTCAAATTCCTGACACCATATCGATACTGTATCCACCAAATTATGCAGTGTACACAACTAACATCTATGACCCGGACTTACTGAACTAAACAATGTAATCCCATCTATCTTCGAACTTACAGTAGGCCATGGAATGTTATTTACCTAAACATTGACTCGAACTTATATCGATTCGAAGTCAAATATTCATAGCAACCTATTTACTCTCCATTTATTAAGACTCTGACCGGTTTGTCCTCCTGCTCAGGTCAATGCAAGAGGGAATGGATGGGTCTGCAACAGATCAGTGCTACAGCTGATTACTGTACTATTGGACATCAGTCTCGCCATCTCCCTCACACTACCCTGCTTCCCCATGTTGATAGGTTGTGAAGGGTCTAGCGATGTAATTCTTCTAGTAAATACAACAAACGCCTTCAACTTAATTAGCAAAAATTTCCTTCGCAACATCAGACGCATTTGGGTCAGTTATAAAAGTCCCTACAGGTCATCCTACAAGTACCTACGAGTGACCTACAAGTCCCTACAAGTGAACTACAAGTGATCTACAAGTCCCTACGAGTCCCTACGAGTCCCTACGAGTCCCTACGAGTAACCTACAAGTCCCTACAAGTGCCCCACGAGTGACTTACAAGTGACCTTCGAATCCCTACGAGTGACCTACAAGTGACTTACAATTACATACGAGTGACCAACGAACAAACTCATATCAAAAAGTAAAAGGGGAATTGATACATGACTATTATGAAGTTTTTTTGGAAACAATTATGTTCTGTAACAAAGTGTATGCAGTATCAAATGAACACAGCAGACCTTTCTTGGGTAAATTCAAAATGAGAAATTTTGGCCATATACCAGAATTTGAACAAGTAACAAAAGAGGAATACAAGAAAACTCTTTTCAATAAATACACGTTTCTAGATGTCTGATATAATAAATTGAAATATAAAACTTTGAGTGTTTTCAAATGAAAATGAGATCGATATGTAAGTTTGAAAAAAATATTTTCCCAACAAAACATAACAGCTATGCGCGCAAAATCTCAACTGTTCACTCTACTAGTATTTGTATACCAGACTCAGTAATCATCTTCATGGTTGCACTGTCCAACAAAATTTCGCAATGCAATTGCGGTGATACGCAAACTATTGGATTCCATTTGAAATCCGGATTCTTTCGAAAACCGTGATCCAATTTCTGATGATAGTAGGCATGTTGAAAATCAGTAGTATATATAACGTTTCCATTTGCATTCCACCCCAGGATTTTATTGTCTCTGTGCTTGATGACAATATTTGATGGATGTTTCCGGTAACAATCAGCAAACTTTAGTCCGCAACCAATGTACGTTATTAGGAAGCCGAACCAGCTCATACTTATAAAGAGACATCCCTGAGTGCCAAGAAGATATCCCTGAATGAGAGAAGTTTACGGTTGTCCCAATGCAGCTTTGCGATGCAAGTAAGGTATGTTGCTGTGCCTGATGAAATGCGTTTGATGCCAAAGGGTGGTTGTGGTATACCATAAGCAGCGATAGTATATGTACTGTGAATAAGTAGTGTGTAAGCTGGTGGCTGCACAGATGGTGGAAGCATTTGTTGCGGGGAAAGTGACTGTATTGGTGGTAAAATACTTGACACATAGCTTGTATATAACGGTCATGACAAGCTAACTGCCGCTAGTGAGTTAAACTGTGAGGCATGGTTTCCACACATTGTTGCTCCATAATTCATAAAAAAGATGTTGCCACTGTCGAAGGTGATGGCGATGAAAAAACACTCGAAGTACTTAATAAAAGTAAAGAAAAAGATTGCGTACTTTTCGCAGGACGAACAATTGTACTTGACGCTGGCATTCTCTTACTACCACTCTTTATTCGGCATTTCGCGATTTCATTTTTATTAAGTCCCCTTTTATGAACTGTCAAGTTTATTCAATTGCTTTTGTAAGCGATTTTTTCCCTTGACTCATCTTTTTGCCCGCTTCTACAAGATAATCAAAAGAAAAACCACTTTTATGACTTGCAGCTAGCCCGTGCCGGCATTTCTTATACCACTTGAATGTTGAGCAGTCATACTGTAGGTAGTCCAAATTACGTCTAACTGGCTGCACCACATGTGGAGCAATGCGGTAGCCGCTTTTCACAGTCATCACTCTGTATCCGTATCTTTTTAGCCCTCCCTAAACATTATTATGTTACTATGAGTGTTACGCTTTATTGTCGAGCTGAAGATAAAAAAAGACAGGTTCCACAGATGCCGCTTCAGGGGTCATTGATTCTTGTTTAGATCCTCTGATATAAAAGACTATCCTGAATACTAATCAGTAGGAAGATGCAGATGTATATATTTTGTTTTTATGATGCAAGGACACACATTATCCTGATTTTATCCTGATTTGAAACGAGACAATTCTTTTAAATTGGTTATCTGATGATAATTTGATATGATTTTTATTTAAATCCTCCTCCTCAGTGTACCGATTTTCAAAATAATTCTCTAAACACCCCACCCTTAAACCACTGCCAACCAACCCTATAATAAATGCCCAGAAATTGTGTACACACCGGGTCGCTCGTAAGGGCAAATGTTGTATTTACTCGAATTAAGGCCGGTACTCCAAAAAACACCGGGTCGAGATTTTCGAGACTATATTAAATTATTGAGTCGTCTCAGTAATAAATCAAAACTGACTAAAACCAGTTTCTGTTGTTTGTTAAAAACAAAGAAAGACAACAATTTCGTTCTGCACGTGATCACCTCCACCGCACTTACACCTGCGTATTATTAGAGCTCAAAAAGGGAGAAACATTTTATACATCGTTTAAATGATGTTTCTTACCTATAATGGATTTCTTGGTTTCAACAACAATCGTGTGCAAAAATATTGGGACAAAAATCTTTCTTACATGAATTTCCCCCTCCCCCCCTGAAGCAATGTTGAGAACACATGGAAAGACAATTCGGATGGTTCCTGGCCATTTGGGACTCACAACAGAAACTCAACATTGTTTGTGGGGGGAGGGGGATTGTTTTGTCCCAATATATTTTGCAGACGATTTTCTGAATTTTTTGAAAATTTTGAAAGGGGTCCCCCTTACATGGATGTTATTACCAAACACATATACATGCCCCAGAACACATATTTAAAGCTGGATTTCAGGAAAGACATCCAGAACACATTAAAAACTGTAGCAACATCATGAAAATAAGAGTGCACAGACAACTCAAGTGATGCCATGCAGCAGAACATTACGCGGGAGACCTATGTGGGATTCTCTGCAATAGTTGTTTGTACAATAGAAAATTAGTAGATAAAAGCAGTTGATAAGCTTCTTGAATCAACGGATAAACGCACCAAACATTTCCTCGCATGAGAAAGGGATAGACTTAGACACCAATGCTAAGTTTACCTTGTATATACACACTTCTTTCAATATTTCAAAGTAAGGTCTCGTGCGTAATGTTTTAATGTTTACATTCCATTTTCCTGATTTAACTGAAGTGGTTTTTCCTTTAGACTTTTCAACGAAATGTTAAATCAAAATGTAAGTTATAAACGAAAACTGAACGAAACAAAACTTGCAAAAACTGAATGGTCCGACACACAACGCACACGTAACGCACACGTAACACACACGTTACACCTTTTTCTCAGGCTGATATAAGGAAATAAAACCATTTTAGCACACATAACACACGTAACGGTATTATTTTTTAAAAAGTAATTATAATTTTTAAAAAAACAAACATACCGTACGTGTGTTACGTGTGTAAAAACAGCTAAATTCACTGAGAAATCACTAATTTGAAAGCGTTACGTATACTGTTATGTGTGTGTTACGTGTGTGTTACGTGTGGAAGAACTTCTCCAGTACAGTAGGTTATCTGAAGGACTTTACGACCTTCCTAACTGAACCAACTTATAAGTTCTCGAGCCCAGCGGAAGTCGTTCAGGAATATGGACTCAGCTTTTTCAGCCCCGATCCATGCGTACCTTATCTGCGACAGGATTAATGTCTTGAAGATTGTCTCTATGTGACGCAGCAAGAACGTCTTCCCACAATTAGCTGGACCAACAATGATGATGTTGCGCAGAATGCCTGACCGCTATCGGCTTGTATCTCTTCCCAGCCATAGTTTCTATTTTGTTTGTTTTCTAACCTATTAAAGTGTAAAAATAGCATACATACCAGTCATAGAACTGATTTCCCAACAGAAAAGAAAAAAAAATTTCCACAGCCGAACCCGCCATTATGGACTAAGAAACACGAGGCTACATTTTCAACCATACACACAAGGTCATATCGGATCTACTGAAATAAGATGTACTTCCAGAAATCACTATCGACTTTGAATTATCATGCCTCTGAAAAAACCTAAGGTTGAACAAAATTCAGACAAATATTGGGACAAAACTCTTTCTTACTCTTTCCCCTCCGCGCAGAGTGAATAAAATGTTGAAAAACTGATTTTCCATTTCCATGATTCCTGAATCATAAAGGGAGGCGTATCCTTGATGTGATTGGTATAGTAATCAACGTTGATTTGATACTGGTAATGAATAAAAAGGCCAGAACCACAATTCTTAATTACCTATAGGCGAATCGGAATCGTCGGAATCTTCAATAACAATAACACCTGTTAGTAGTAAAATATTAAATATTAAAGTTTTTTAATATAAATCGATGTCATTTTTCCAACTGCTTTCTCCAATCCTGAAATTTTCAAGTCCAGATCAAAATAGATAATAAAATATGCTCTGTAGATAAAAAATAATAAGACAGATGTCGATCAATCAAGAATCGAATTTTAAACTTTGATGTCATATCAACACAAAAACCTTCGATAACTCTGTTTATTTGCTCATTTGGAAGGTTAAGTAAATATTTGATTATCTATGTCTTAAATTTGTGTTTAGAAATAAGTGAGTGGTCGACTTGGTGTAATTGTTCATCTTTATGTGGTTTTGAAATCAGGAATCGAACGAGGCGATGCTATCTGAACAACACAGAAACTCATAATAAATATCTTTGTCCGCAGGATCTTGTGGAATATTCAAATTGTATCGTTGATCAACCATGTTTCAGTAAGCAACTAGTCATATACATGAAAATGCCAAATCATTTGTGCAAGACTTCTTGACTTTTAATTTATCTATAAACTTTATGTTATTTTTTGAATTGCATTTCTGTTAACGTTTTCTTTGAAAAACACAACGTAAGAATAGATAAAGGATTTTGAAAATCACAGTTATTTTGACGATAACTAGCAATTACTAGCAAACATTCCTTGCCGAATAAACAGTCTGGTGTCATAGCTTGAATATCTGATATACATGCGGGTGCTTTCTCAGTTATTTACAATAATCAATTGTAATCAACATCTATTGTTGCATCTGTATGGCACTGAAGACTTCTGCTAAAATTTGTTGTATTTCATTTTGTTTTTTGTTACATTTCAAGGACGTTATGACTTATACAGCGGATCCCTGACATTCTTGATTGTTTCTGACAAACATTACTTGCTGAATTTAATGCTGTCCTTTAATATCTTTCAGAAATTACGGAATGGAATGAATGGGCAACTTGCGATGTGACAAGGCGAGCTCGAACTTGTGTTTCATATTTGGATAATCTCACAATGTGGGAAAACTGCAATTCTACAGAAAACCCAACTGAAGAGAAAATATGTGAGCAACCAACAAACTGCCCTTTTAAGTAGTTACTCACAAAAGTTCAAGTAGTACTGAAAGCATGTGTTGATCATAAAGATGATTTAATATGATGATGCTAAGCCTTTTGAAGAACGATACCGATGATACAAATGTTACTGGAGATACAAAAATATGTAAGCTTACTATAAGATCAGTAAAATATAAATAACCATGCAAAACCAACACATAAATTCAAAAAATAGATACATTTTCGTAAAGTTGTTACATTCTTATCAAGAGTATTACGAAAAGCGTTGTGCAAGTAAGTCCTTTTAGAATTTACGTTTGAGTTTTGCATTGATGAAATAACAAAGCAGTTATTTTTGATGAAAGAACATTTATGATATAGTTAATTGACAGTACATACGGTATTTTCTTTTGGGCAGATATTTCTGGCTGGTCTGCCTGGTCACATTGCAGTGTCACATGTGGGTTGGGCGTTATGCCTAGAAACAGAACTTGTGCATGGGAAAATGGCAGCATCAGTGATTGGAATAATTGCAATCTAAGTAATGACCAAAATGAAACGGATACAGAGAATTGTAATACTCCATGATCCTGTGAAACTATGTAAACATTTCCAATCTTCAATTGGTAAATATCAAGCTCTAAAATTTAACGATATCTGTTTTTTATTCCATAATAACTATTGAGCAGGAAAAGCCTGTATTGTTTTACTTTATAATATCAAATTATTAGTATATTCTTTTGGTTTGATGTTCTATGGTCTGACTTTTGTCATTGAGCAGTAATATCTCCAACTTCGTACATAAATGACAAACAACCCACTCATCAATATTTCAGGTGTGACAAGTGAACGTTCGGTCATAAAATGTTAGAACACTAAGAGCAGAATATAAAGAGGACGTTTTTCCTTGTTCTATTACAGTTGTTAAATCCTTATGCCCGTCTGCGCTCTAATTTTCTCTAAAAGGGAAATCATTACGTCAATCACCATTATTTGAAATTTGGCGAATTAAGCTAAAATTTGCTTTTACAACAAGTATTTTGTACTCTCATACGATATACATATATGCGATATACATTTCACGTCTCAGCGGAAATCTTCAAGCCGAAGTCTTCTTGTTTTGTCTTACAATATGCTTTGAAAACCTATCTCCAATCTTATTTGTTTACCAGCTTGGGCGCAATGGAATGAATGAAGTGAAGTAGCCAACTAGGCAATAGTATAAAACTACGGAACCGATACTGCAACGATCCTTCTCCATTGGAAGGTGGGAATGATTACTTTGGTATTTCCCAGGAAGAAGAAAGTTGTAATATTCGAGTTTGTCCAAGTGAGTTTGAAACTTTTCAAAAGACGTAGTAAATATTAGGACAACATAATTATGTAACTTCATTTTTATGATGTTTAACCATGTGTTCCTTTAGATGTTTCATTTCCTTCAAATAGTGGCCAATTATCCGACTTCCTTCATTAAACCTACTGTAAACTTAACGCCACTAATTTACTGAATTAATTAACATTCACGCCCTCTTTGAAATTCAGGATGTTTGTGCTTACTAATTCCTATGACAATGCATGGTTCCGGCTGTACAATTAGTTTCATTCCTTTGAATACATTAAGAATACTTTCTAGAGGGACACTTATAATCCTTCTACTGATGTGCTTTTTACTTGTTTTTTTATTCTAGTCAATGGTAGTTGGGGTTTATGGAGTAGTTGGAGCGCTTGCAACCAACCCTGTAATGGTGGTAACACTACCCGCCATCGAAAATGCAATAATCCTGAACAACAATTTGAATATGAATATGAATTCATTGTTTGTGAAGGTAAAACCAAGCGGCAATATGAGGAAGTTTCAGACTTTTGGCTCTCCGAGTAATGGAATCCAACATTATTGAAATAACTCATGAATGTTCGGAAATCACATTTTTCACTTGATATTGGTTTTATTTTTGCAGATATCGCTGTGAACTTAAAGGGCCATTTTATAAATGAAATATATTATTCCTATTTCACACAAAAAGATGGAGTGGTGATAAAGGTGTTTCAAAAAAAGTTGACTGATAAAGTATGTTGATATTTCATGTTTACAAAATGAAAAAAGTCATAAGAGATAAAACATTTCAGTGGTAAAATATTTTTACCTTTTTCTCTATGACTAAACACTTTTAGCCTAGAATCATTCTTGTTTGTAATATTGGAAAAAATAACTTAATTTTTCTCAATTTGTTCTTATTTTTTGTAATTTTAAATATTTTTCAATTGTCCTTATTTAGATAAGAACATTGTTCAATATTGGCGATACACTGGTGAATCATGTCATTGTCCACAATGTTGAATCTGACGATAATGCATAACGATAATGTTGTTGTTGGCAACATGAATGCATATACAAGCGATTTAAAAACTGATTAAAAGCAAACGAAATAATTTGTGAAAACTAAGATAATAAAAAATTCTATAAATCGGACACAAATATTTGCTCCCTTCTATACTCCTCCTTCAAACTATCTAGTGGAACATTTTATAATTTATAATTTAAAAATCTTGGCCATTAAAGAGAAGAAATGTCAAAGTTCATTTTGGTATGCCAAAAAGATATCGCAATTGATTTGATTCTAATATTGTTAAAATAAGCCATTATTTTTTATTATCACTAGTATTAAACCGCTATTTGAGGTAATGGGAAACATTCGCGTTAGTCTGAACTTTTATCGGTCAATCCGCCATTCGCAATTGGTTTTTAATTACATTTCTCCTTTCCAAAATATGTTGGTAAGGTGAATAGGTCAGAATAAATGATTGACAGTAAGTGTTTCCAAGGTGAAACGGATTGTAATATTTTCCATGAAAGCCAGATGGAACAGATAAAGCAAATACGCGACTCGTCTAAATCTTTTTCGGTATTTCAAATAGAAGGTAATGTACTGGATTCGATTCAAACGGAAATGCAAGTTAGGATGAAAAAAGAAAAGGACGTCATGATTATCCAATCAGATTTACACCAAAATTTGATAACTTTTTCGACCAAAATTATTACATCGCAAATTGATTCGTACTTACCTTACTTACCTATAAAGAGAAATAAAGACAATTTGATTTCCTTAGTGATTTGACCAGATAATTAAGAAATACGGAGCCCTCCGTCAAGAGGGGCTCAACCTCTACCACCCAGTAGTCAGTTATTTATGTATGTATTGTGTATTTATTATGTATGTATTGCTAGTGTACTGCTCTTTGTTTTTGTTACTTTTTTATAAATTGAATAAGCATTTGAGCAGTGTAACATTTTTGCGATTTAGATCAAGGATTCCCTCAAAATCAAGTTTTCCCTTCAAACAACATTCGTCGATATGGCCATATGACTTCCTCTTTCCTTGTAATTCAATATTATGGAGTCGAGCCGTTTACAAAAATTGCTGATTTTGTTAAATCAAAGCTTTTATGTCAATTAAACAATTTCTGTTTAACGTCATATTTGTGATGAATCAGAATTCTACATACGTCACGACAAAGTAGTTAGCAGTTAAAGCTGATCTTAATGTTATCTGGTTGCCACAAGCAGATCTTAATGTTATCTGGTTGCCACAAAAAACTTTTCTTTTCTCTCAACTTCCTTTTCCTTTCCCTCTACCCTCCGGTCTTTTTTAAGTAGTTTCCATCATTCCATGTCTCAGCAGGCCAGTCAGAAAGTATTTAGAACTTTTCTTGGCGATTGCCTAAGTGAGTCAAAATATTAATTCACTCTCGCTAGAATTTCAGAGAATTTAAATGCTACAGTTGAAGAGTTTCTTATTTCCTACTATACAACTTGACAAATTTGTTGTCTTTAAAACATAACTCTGATTTTGAATATTGGAAGTCGAGCAAAACGAATTGGGTTTGTGGATTAGTTTCACAATACAGTGATTAAAATCATTAACGTGTTTATTTAACACGCTATCTATAGACAATTGTTTGTCATTTGTTAACACCGCAATCCACCACAACTAACGAGGAAAAAAACAATTTTTAGATTGCAAGTATTGCGAGTTAATTCATATGTTATGACGATTGCAAGACTTCGTTTGATGCAAAAAGACTAGCGCGCACAATAAAGAATATTTTTTAATTAACCTTTAATCTTTGACCTTTAATGAGCGAGTATTAACCTCAACGCCAGGGCTTCTTTTCTCTCTTACGTTCATAGTGGACATTTACTTACGTTCATAGTGGACATTTACTTACGTTCATAGTGGACATTTACGAAGAGAGAAACAAGCCCTCACCACGGTTGCTTAAAATCACCCATAGGTGCGGTGATTTTATAATAAACCCGATAAGCTGTTATAACTCGATAACCTTATTTCTGTCAAACCCTTGAAGATACATTTTTCTTATCTATTCCTTAATAGCATTTCCCTCCCTGACGACATAGAACAATGAAGCAGATCTTATGGAGAATATTTTATATTTGGCCGAGACATCGTGCTTTTTGTTATATGTACGCATATAAAGAAATAGTTTTTTCGAGTCGGATCTTGAGAACGATTTGATAAGTTTAGCGTTTAGTGTAATGTCGTGGAAATTCGTTATGAATTGTGATGGCAAAAGCGGCACTCCGGATGCGCAAAACTCCCACTTCGGAAGAAACATATTCTTCGACCCGATTGAGATGCCGTAAATCCCCGAAGGTTAAGGTGCCTGCTATGTTCGTTTCTATGAAACGTCGGAAATGTCGCGTAATGTTTGTTATTATAATGTCTGGTGAAATTTTCAAAACAACATTTTTTTGTATAACTTCATAACCATTAATATTTCCCTATGACATTTTTGTCCCGAACCATCCTAAATTTTAGCCGTTTCTTCATTTTCGGTGGCTGATATTAAAATGTTTTCTTCTTTTTACCACTCGCTTCAACTCGTCGATTAGTAGTGGCCTTCTAAAATATGTAATTTTAAGAAAGCAATCAGATTTCGAAACTGGCAAGCCAGTGCCCGAGCTCTCTTTATCTTTCCGATATGAATGTTAGAGAGAGATGAAGGCCTGGATCGAAGTTGGAATCAGTATAACTTCGAGGGGGGTGCTGCAGTGGTTAAAGTAATTGAAAGTAGGGTTACAGGATTCTACTGTATTTTATCAACATTGTTCAATTATTGTCTTTTTAATATACTTTCCGAGTTATAAATGAAAATTTTGAATTAAATTTCCAAGGTCAAAAGTGGAAAATGCCGTCGACTCAAGCATCATTTTAAGCACCATTCAAGCACTGAGGTTTATAAAAATATGTGTGATTATTCAAGTAAGGGTGTTGTATAAGGAGAAAGTGTTTTTGTGAAATGGATGATTACCAGCACAGAGGCTGCCGAAAAACCATTTGATTTCATATTAAATATAAACATTTGAGTGAAAGCTTAAGAAAGAAAAACTCAAGGATATAAACGTACGAATCATATAAGCAATGATAGTGACAATCGCGAACACTATTGGAAACGGATAAAACAATTCAAATTAATGCTTCCTTCCATCTAGGCAACATTAAGATAAGATAAGAGGAAATGACTACATTTTCCGTAAAATGTAAATTACCATTGTTTTGCGTATTATTTTGTCTATATTATTTGAGTATTTCCTTTTATTTTCACTTGGATATTCTTTGAGCTTGCTTATGAAAATATTTCCATATACAGCTCAAAGGATGAAAAGATTCCCTATTGACCTCCTGACCCTAAACATTGATTGAGTTTTTAAGGTTATTCCATGCAAATGTGTCAGATTTTCCTTATTCTAAATTGTTCGTTAAAAGCAAAGGTTGGGAAATGAAACCAAAATTGCTGCACCCCCATTATTAAGCTTTTAATCCCCAAACAATTGACATCTAATCGCTTGTGGGCAGCAATCAAGCCATCACATGCGAGCCAGGCAATTAAAATATATGTTAAATCAAAAGAATGACTCGACTGAAAATGAAAGACAGGAAAAACGCTTTACTGTTTCATCTACGAAATAGATGAATTGTGACCTTCTAATCTGAATTTAGAGATTGCGTTCCTTTCACAAAACTTTATTCCCACCTAATCAAATCCTCAGTGATTTCAGAGACAAATCATTTAAAACGATTACTCTTTTACCAAACCAGTCATTGACCAGCAATTAGTTACTCGCTCTTCTCCTCACCGTTGTTTTAACAACCACCTGAAAGCGTGGCAGTATAAAATACGGGGGAGTACACAAGAAATATCTTAATAAGACAGCAATTACGTTTTTCAGATGATAAGCATATTTTAAATAGTTTTAAGATTTCGGCATTAAAACAAGTGGACAGATGTAATTGCTGGTGGGTTTCATTGTTGTGGTTGTTGAATGGTGAAACCACTAACTGCTTTGTTTTTAAACTCATTCATCCATTACGTATCATTTAAATAACAGCATTTACAGTATGGATCATTAAAACATACCTTAGTGCTGCTGGCGGCGGGTAAAGGCATACTATTATTTTCTAGTAATATCATTGGTCATTAACCAAATTGTGAAATATACTGCGCAAGTGCTTGCTGGAAACAATGAAGGTAAACTTTATGCATTAACTTATTGTTTTACTGATAAACAACTCGATTATGTTAATATCTCCAAGAGACACACGATGCCGTTTGAAAATTATATGAACGTTGTTTGAACGTTGTTAGTAACTATGTATTTTCGTCCGTATTTTAGGTCGTCTCGCTCATTCCTCTTTTCATATCATATGCTTACATGAATCCCTTATCAAAAGATTTGACCACGAAACACATTGATGAATCCAAAAATAAATCAAATTCAAAGGTTAACATAAAAATAATTTCTATCAAACGTTTACAAGCAAAAAATAAAATTAACATCACGAACATTACGAACATTTCTGATCATATGAAACATCTGTCGCAAGAAGTGAAAGAGGACAAAAAATCATTGACCGTTCGAAAACCAATGAAATTCAAAAACACAGTTGCTGTTTCAATAAAATTCGTTAAAGCGTTCTTGCCGATGGTACGTTTCTTTCAAAGTATGTTTACGGAGATTTCACATCCTCAGCAACTTGTTAGCAGAGTTGTTGGTTTTGGTGATATGTACGATGACTGCCCCGATTGGTGTAGAAGTTGTTTGGAGCAAGGTTTTTTTTGCAACGATTTGTTTTTTATGCGCCCTAAATGCAATTGCTGCGATTGGAACCCCTAAATTAAAATCTGATACCAGCTTTTCTGTTGTCACGTTTACACGTGAAGACCTGGTAAAACTATTTCATGCTATTTTTGTCTTTTTGTTTGATTTTTTCCGTTTTTAAAATGACACACAAGTATTTACATAAAACTATTTGTTATACAATTTTCTGATAACGCTGGTCGTTTAGTTTGTCACCTATGTAAATATGTATGATTTCAGAATGTTCTACTTGAATAAAAAGAGTTAATACACAATAGATTTTCGTTAATTCAATATCCGTGCGCGTAACCAATGGAAATTGTTTGGTTTACACAAATTTTGCAGTTTTCGGAAATCAGATACAGGAGTTCGGATTTCGGGTCGTTTGTTTATAATATAATGATAAACAACAGACTCAAAAAAATTTCTGCTTGTACAGTATTATTATTCATCATTTTTATACAGGTTCGTCTCTTCAATAAAATATATGCCTTACATATATAAATAAACTACTCTCTAAAATAAATTTCTTTAAAAAAATAAAGATATTTTGTTATTCTTCTTCTTAGACTAAATGTTTTTCATTTTTCTAAAATAAAAAGTTGGGATTTTATTCTTTAAAACAATACAAACTAAGTCAGCTAAATATGACTATATATGTGAAAAGTCTTCCATACCGATATTTGACCTATCATTGAGTGTACTAGCTGAAGCTTGTAGAAAAGAAGAAGAAGATTGAGTATTTTCACTTCTTGCAGACGTATCCCCTGTTTATACATAGTCTTGAGCATTTGTTTTTTGATCCAACGAAGAAATTTTACTCTTTTTGAAATCAAAATAAAGAGCATTTATGTATGCATACGGAGGAAGAATATATATGGATATTTATGATGAAAGGGTTGATAATGCTTGAGATCGGACTAGTAAAGGGAAGAAAATGAAAGTTACGTATACCTGGTGTTATGTTGTAAAAACTTATGTGGGAGATAATATGTGGAAAATATGTGGGAGAGAAGATTCCAAGTTTTATATCCAGTTTATACCGTGTGTGTTTTTAAACTAAAACATAAACGAGATCTTATTTAACTGTCATTACGTTCCCTGCAGAAAACGAAACCGACAGAAACTTTTTTTGAAGTGATAAATAGTATTTAATTGCCTCAAATATAAGTGCAAACATTGACTTGATCATTACATGTGACTTATCGAGGAAAGGACATTGCCATTCAAACAATCAAAGTAATGCACTAGTAACTAAATAAAAGACAATACATAAAGTTTGTGGAACTAGCAGATGGAGCTGTCGGAACATCGAACTGTCAGAATGACGATAATCCGATTTATCTTTTGAACATGTCGAATTCAATAAATTGAATTGAAAATCCGCTAATAGATGATCAAACTTGTTGAATCGATAAATTTGTTGAATCGATAAATGTGTATCGGCTGCGTAAGGACATATTTTACAAAATGTCCTATTAAAAAGAGGAAATAAATTAACATGAATTGAAAAAAAATATGCCTGCTTAAACAAAAATCTCTGCAGGAATTATTCTGCATAGCCTATAACTAGTTATAGCAGGCGTCTATGAGGCTAATAATTGATTACTGAAAGAAACTTTTCCATTTTTGTACATACTGCATTATCTCTTATAGGACACCTTTTCATTTAAACCATATATACCATATTCTTATAACCTAACTGTCTCTATAATTTCCATCGTTATACTTTTTATATCCACAAAGGTTTCTGATACGAAGGTACCCAGTGGGCAAAATCTTCAAGGGCTAGGGCTTCTAAGGGCTTCTAGTAAATCTTCAGCAAGGTCGTTACAGAGGCGTATATTGAAATGCGTCAAAATATTGAAATGCGTCAAAAAATGTGGAAGGGAGCGGAAATCATTAGGAGATAATAGATGATTCAAGTGTATTCTAAAGACTGGACAAGAGAACGTCAATGATCACATTACAAGAAGCATATGAATCTATTGACCATGAAATGTGAAAACAATCAACGCATCCAGATATGTTTCCAAACAGACTCGATTAAATGTGTTCATATTAAAATTTTAATGAAGGCTTGCAAATGAACACGATCCAGTATTCTTACCAGTAATCGCATGTTTTTACCAGTAATCGCATGTTTTTACCAGTGATCGCATGTTTTTACCAGTAATCGCATGTTTTTACCAGTAATCGCATGTTTTCGAGTACAATTAACGATTAATCACGAGTAATAACTGACGCAGGATTTCCGCCTGATAAACTTAGTCACTAATAAAGGATTGTTCCTTGTGCATTTTTCCATTTTATACGAAAGCTGCCTATAATGCTTTAGTAAAATCAAAGGGGAAAATGTATATTAAAACACAGCTTCTCGATTATATGTTTCTGATCAAATAAATCATTTAAGTTTTGGGGGCTTTTTTAAAAAAGCTTGGGGATTACATTTCTTCGCAGGAAAAAAATACTTACCCATTGCACAATAGAAAGATTCTATTGTGTAATCCCCAAGTTTTTACAAAGACAGTACTTTTTTCGCAATGGGACTAGTTATTTCCTGGGAAATAAGTACTGAGAGGGAAAAATTATTTACCAGTAAATAGGTACTGGGGAACACTTTTTGTCGGGAAATATTTATTAACGGTTACACCGACGTAAAAAGGACCGGCATACGGTACTTTAACCAAAGAAACTTTGCGAGGAGTGTTTTATCTATAGAAATTTTCCTAGAAGCATGGTTAGTTGAGAAAGTCAGACTGAATGACACTGCAAATTTGAAAGAATGGAAAGACACACATGCAGATTTGTGAAGAAATATCAGAAATATCAGAAATGAAATCAAAACCTCATAAAAACTGTCAAATCAAACTTCTACAAACGAGCATTTCCTTCCTCCGTATCCTAAACCCTAATCCTCAACGAATACAAATTCTAACGCACTAACGTTCTAACGTACTCAAAAAACAATTTTACATTACCGCTGAAAGACTCTTAAACTCGAAACCTTAACCGGAACGCATACTACAAGACTTGATTCATAATCTTCAAGAACAGGAAAATGGATATAAAATCTGTGCAGTCACCTGCAATGATGTTAGGAAAGCAATTCTTGGACTTCCCAACGACTACTCAACTGGTCCTGATCAAATTCCATCGTACTATCTGAAATTATGCATAGCATTTGATACTGTAGAAATCCTAACATTCTCAAAACGCTCAATGCTTATCCTAGCGAACTACTTTTCCAACCGTTACCAATACGTTCAAATCAATGAATCTACCAAGTACTCATTAGTGACTGGTGCTTGCGGAAGTATCTTAGGACCTGTGTTGTTCAATATTTACGTTCATGATATGTGTAACAAGACAACCACTAAATATGTCCAATATGCAGATAACACCAGCATCTACCGCTATTCCAAACCGAAAAAATTAAAAGAATGTGCAAACCAATTAAACAATGAAGTTTCAAACGTGGTCAAAAGAGACAAACCAGGTATTTAACCCTTAAAAGACAAAATCCATGTTGTTTCCCACTTAATCATATGAGATGCACAATTACTCGATTCTGATTGGTTATCAGGGTGTGCAATTACAATGTAATTGAACTCAGCACTCGCGAATATATACGAATATATCGCGAAAATACTCGTAGTAAGTAAAAAACAAATTTTAAACTCGTCCTTCGTACTCGTTAAAATTTGAATTAAATTGTAATTGCACTCACGTCCATGCGATTACTTGTACAAACAAATGGCTAAGAAACACTGACTCACTTTTGTGATCAAATCATCAGATGGCAAAATTATCGAGCGACACGTTTAAACTCTTAGATATAACTTTAACGATGATCTAAAATGGAACTCCCACGTCAGCAAAGTAACAACATCAGCATATGCTACACTAAAAACCCTGACACTTCTGAAAAGATACTTACCATTCAGCCTAAGAAAACAACATGCTGAATCTCTGGATTCTGCTCACGCTTACCTCTTCAAGAAATTACAAAGCGTTCAAAACGCCACTGCCAGCTTTGTAAGAGACGTTACTCAAGATGTTCCGATGTTGTCGCACTAAAGTGGCTACCAATAGAAGAACGTGTTCAATTTGGCATTTTAAAACTCCATCAATTGTTAGGAGTAGCTGTGATTCCATCCAATGCAAACCAACGAGCCACAAAGACCAACAAGAAATGCAAAAGCGAACGAAGTAAAAATCGATTACAGCCAGCTATGTTTGATCATGAAGCCTCTTAACATCGTGAACTACCCGAAAACATTTATTGAATAGAGCAATATATATTTAAAAAATAAAATAGAATAAAATGTACAGTGAAGTTCGGCTTATTCTACTCCTGCTCTATCGTTTCTGTTGCGTCATTGACTTTCTCTTTTCACTAATGACCTACTGCTGTTCCCTCTCCATCTTATTCGCAGGAATTCACATGAGTTCTGCTCTAAAAATGGTTTGTTTATATTGAGGTATTATAATGTATTATATTATATACTAGTATGGCACGTCAAAATATTTTACAGGTTCATTTTCTTCATGATTTATGTCTGTTTCTTTGTTTATTTGTCTGCCACGCAAAATGGTGGATACGGTGGCCTAATATCCTTAAACATATTTCAGAAAATCAACCCGGAAAATGTTTCGAGGTAACTTAGACCAAACAATAACGGTGAGAGCGCGAAGAGCGGATTTCTATTTAGGGGGTCATATAGATATAAGATCCTGTAAATAGGAGCATGTTATCAAAAGGATAATGTAAGTTCAGAAATAAATATGTTTCTTATTTACAGTTGTTCATTTCATTTTTATAATACATATAGCCCTAGATGTTAAATTTATTTGCATTTAGGGCGTATAAAAACAACCCCCGTTTTTATCGGTAACCAAAACAAAACAAAAAAAGAAATTGATCTACTGACTTTCGTCGTTTCTTCACTTTCGAGGTTCTTCGCACGAAACGAAATATCATGTAGAAAGAAAATAAAGTTGAGAAAAACGGAAAGTAGCTATATATTTTGTTTGTAAACATTCTACAGGCAAAATTGGTTTTTCTGTTTTGTTGATATTAAAGTTAGCTACTAGCTAAATATAGAAATAAGGACTGTGTGCCATGTGCTCTGTTGTATCTTTTGTTATTATTATTGCATTGTTTATTTTATCTAATCACTGCACAGTTCCTTTACATTTTTCTCAACAACATTAACCATGAATTTTGACCACGCAATCCCTAAAGTTTCGAAAATGATGAAGACATTGCTGATGCAAGACAACATCGTGATAGGCAACAACACCCTAATGATGATGATAAGGCTGAATTAGAAATGCTGAACGTCCAGGAAGATACAGAGCTAATCAAACTGAAATGCGTTGTCGTTTAAGAAGGGAGAGGGGTGCTCAAAATCAAAGAGTGCGACGAGCTAATGAGCAACCCGAACAAGCTCATGCAAGACGTAATGCTCAGGCTCAGCGTCAACAATTAAATCGAGAAAATGAGCAGCCCGAACAAGATGGTGCGAGACATGAAGCTCCAGCTTAGCGTGAACAATTATGAAGAGACAATGAGAACCTGAACAAGCTGCTGCTTCATATGAGGCTGATGTTCAACGCCAACAATTAAGTCGAGAAAATGAGCATCCCAAAAAAGTTGCTGCTCGACGTGAGGCTGATGTTCAACGTCACCAATTAAATCAAGACAATAAGCAGCCCGAACAAGCTCCTGCTCGACAGGAGGCTGATGCACAACCTCACCAGAGAGCATATGTTCGAAACAGACGGGTAGACAGGGCTTGGTTTTTAAATGTTGCTCGGATTAATGATAATGATAATTTACCTGACTCTCATTCTTTAGGTGAATTCAACATTTCATGCGAACAGCGAAACTAATTTTAAATGTTGTGCAAATGGAAAAGTATCCCCTTGAGTTACGGGATCTTTTAATAGAAAACTCTGCACTGGCGAAATATTTTCGTAAGCATATTAGAGTTTACAATAACGCATTTAGTTTCGGATCACTGTCTGCTTATCTTCGCCCACCGCGGGGAAATTGGCCTCCATGTTTTAGGATTTGTGGACAACTGTTGTATAGGTATGGAGCACTGCACGCTGACGAAAACACCTATGTTTAGCCAATTA
This sequence comes from Turritopsis rubra, assembly GCA_039566895.2. Taxonomy (NCBI): domain Eukaryota; kingdom Metazoa; phylum Cnidaria; class Hydrozoa; order Anthoathecata; family Oceaniidae; genus Turritopsis; species Turritopsis rubra. The sequence goes on from CM077621.1 coordinate 11,175,835, forward strand.
TATATTATTGAAGCTGTAAATTCACTAGACCCTTCCAACGCCAATTGCAACAGGGGCTTACTTGAACAAATACAAATGGTTTTGAAGACAGTTTCGCCTTATGCCGCAGCATATCGTAACTTGGCTCAGTTCGAAAAGGAAGAGCAAGAAAGAGCGTGTAGAAAATAGACCACCCTCGGTAGTAGGTATGTATATGCGAAAGAGTATTGACAAAAGGAGGCATAACGCTCCACTTCACGAAGAGGTTGTTGCAATGTTTATAGGTAATGATGGCGCACCTCCAGCAGGTAGGAATACAAAAAGTCAAGTTTCATTACAGAAATTCAAGATATACATTAAGATTTCCGATTGCTACCTTATTGGACAAAACTTTCGTCGGACAAAATTTCTGTTACATAAAACTGAAAGGATGTAATGCTATCTCATGTAAGATTATTACGAAATGTTCTTAACTGTAAAGAAAACTTTAATGCATCGTTTGCTCCAACGCATTGACGTCATTGCGCTTCTCGTGGTTGATTTTTTCATTACAATCTGGGATTATGTTACTGTACACAAGTCAGTATACAAAGAAACAAAAGGGAATGTCTTGAAATAAAGTTTTGCAGCAGAAATATTACAATAATGTAGAAAAAGAGGTGAAATTTGAAATGACTTTGGTAAACCAAAATCAAATTAAAACTGTGATAATGTGTTTACCCACGTGATCTCAAGAACTGAGGAAGTTCTGCAATTTACATTCGACAAGTATCAAGGGAACCTACTAACATATTGTCAGTCTGTATTATTAGTAGCGAACCTTTTCAGAGGATAAGCATTTCAGTACATATATACGTACACAAGTTTCTGTTATTATTATGGTAATATATTATAACTTGCCTTCAAATTGTTTACATGACCGAATCTATTTTTAAGGATAGTTGTTTGTTTGTTCTCTAAATACTATATATTTGCAAGTGAATTCTTTTCAATCATCACTTTTGCTATTTCTTCTAGGAGTTTGCTCAACAGTATAAACATTATTTTTTCACTTTCAAATAGGTATATATGCAAAAAAAAAATTGTAACGATAATGATAGACCCTAAAAACAGTTTAAAAATTCTTCCAACATTTAAAATTTAAGTTTTAAAACACCTTAATATGTACTGACGATGTCATAAAGATGTGACAAAGTTCACGACTATCTTTATCAACACGTAAGCCGTTTGTTTGTTTGTTTGTTTATTACTTCGTTGGTTTATCTAAATTCTATTACTTTGGTAAATAGCCGTCAGCAAATAGTGAATAAAAGCATTTGCTTCTTGTGTTGTTTTTGTTGAGAAGTGTGAATATTTGCAGTAAGAACTTTGACAAGTATGTTAAGAAACTGAATTGAGACAATTATTTTTAAGCATTTAATAAATATTTTGATCAACGCGGAAAAAGTCAATAATGTAATAATTTTTCCGCGTTCTTTTTACTTACATTTGAAATTTCGATTTTAGGAAGAAGTGGGCTTAGCTATGATACTCACACTTTTTGAATGAATCTATTTCGCAAAAATCGTGGTTAGATTAGGCGACAGAGTTCCGACTATTAACCAGCATAAACATTTCGCAATGTTTTTTATTCCCGCCATGATATTTTGGAATTATGACACTTTTATAAACAACCGTTCTTTAATTATGCAATGGTCAATTTTAAAATAGTTTGGATGACAATTTAACTAGCGACTAGAATTGCTGTATATATACACCAAAATTAATTGTGCGTTTTCACGGTGGCTGAAATAATGACGTCAACACAATTATTTTTCCATCAAAGTTGTCCATTAAGCCTTCGTTAACAATTGTGGTAAGTTTCATGATAAAAGCATAAGAATTTTAGAGACTTTTTAACTGGGGTTCTCGGTTTTGTAAGGATTCTCATCGTCCCAAGTTAGTAAGATCTGTTGAAGTAGAGAACGTGTATACAAAAACATACATAATTATTTATTTATTATTAAATATAATGCTATCGCTTATATTAATTTAATCACAGCATGTTGTTTGAAATCGGAGAACACTCAAGAAAATGAGTAGAAGAGTTGAAAGATTTTTTGTTGAGATAAGTGCCACTTTAGCACCGTTTGAGAAATGAGATCTGAAATAACAAACACTAATTGGAGAACAGCATACTTTTGCGTACTATACAAAATTCGTCAACATTTACTTATAGATTAAACATGAAAAGTTACTTTTTCCTCTATTTTATCACTGCAATTCCTTCTGGATTCATTAAAGGTAACCTAGTAATAAGGTGTTTCCAAAAACATCATTGGCAATATCATTGTTCACATTCACTATCTTTCAGCTTCAAATAACCATTGCAGAAAGGAAAACTTCAACAAGACCTTTGGTATAACAGGTAATTATTAATTTTGTTTGAAGGTTCTGGTAGTCTCCAAGGATTTATAATCACTAGCGAATCCCACAAATATGTTCACTACCAGTTCCTTTTCTGAAAAACACATATACACTTGTTTCTATTACAATTGCAATTCAAAACAATATGATTGTATGAATACAACATACCTTACCATTCTCAGTCTTCTTTCTTCGTTTATTCACAAGGAAGATAATTGACCACTTCCAAGTCTGAAATGTTATCTACAGTGCATTACTAATTTGATGTTGTTAATCGTCAGGTAAACCAAGAAATGAAACCCTTATGGAATCTTGCCAACCTGCTTGTGAGGATTGGTACTATGGCATTAAACAAGCTTTATTTGAGGAAAATTTAACCACGGTAATTGCTACAGCAAAGTTCCAGCCTACAAGTAAAGGTATTTATTGTACATTTTTCTGTAACGATTACATAACACACAAAAAGGACGCGGTTTGTATAATTTAATTGAGTGGAATACTTTCATTATAAAAACTCAAATGTTATCCAAAATAAAAATGTACTGCAAAGAAATTAAACCTACGGGGCCAGGAGGAGCATTTTCCTCCACACGCAAGGAAAACAAGTGGCGCATACTTAAAATTGATGCAAAATTTCTCCAACAAAATGAAATTGATTATATTAAGATTTTGCGGCATATGTGCATGGTGTGTCCGTATGTGCACTAAAATCTTTTCGTATCTTATGGATAATTCAGAATACCCCGCATACTGGAAAAGGGCGAACATAACTTCTTGTCATAAAAAATCTGAGAAATACATAATTGACCATTATAGACCAGTGTCTCTTTTGCCGATTCTAGGGAAGATACTTCGAAAAATGCACATTATGATGCAGTCTATAGCTATTTTGAGGATTAAAACCTTTTTCAGCCATCGGGATTTCGCAAGAATGGCTTGTGCATTGCTCAATTGTTGTCCATTACGCATGACTATAACAGTTTTAATGCCAATCCACCAATGGACACGCGAGGAGTTTTTCTTGATATCTCAAAAGGGTTTCACAGAGTGTGGCATGATGATCTCGTCTTTGAATTACAAATGTATGGTATTACTGTTCCGTGATTTCCTTAAAGATAGACTTCAGAGGATTGTTCTGAATGGACAGGCCCGAAAATTAATGTGATTACCAGTTAATCACGTGTAAATCAATTTGTTTTGTGTTTGCTTTTACCATCACAGAAACGTCCAAAATTTATGATTCGAAACTCGTTCAATGTCTTCCCTTTCCAAACAATTTTATTTTTTGTTCCGGTTCATTTCAAGCCTCCGTCCATTTCAAAGGAACAACTTTGAATATATATGGTGAAGTCAGGTGGAATTTAAACTGAGTATAAGATTACAAAATGTAATAGATAAATCTACTGTAAACTTTAACGTTGTTTAATAACTTACAACTTTGTTGCCAATTAATAAATTTGATACAAGTATAGAACTGTTTCATTCTGTATGATTCTGTATGTGTAAAGTAAAATTTACTGATGACATAACATGTGATTCGTCTGTTATAGCGTATTATTGAAAAATGCAATATTCGTGAGACTGTTTAAAGATCCACGTAAAATGTTTCATCTATGAAGGCCATATTAGCCATGTCATTAGCTATGCACTAATAACAAATAAAAATGTGGAAAGATGGCAAACAAGTTAATGTCAGTTATACTCTTGCCTGAAATAAACAATTTACCCAAGAACTAGGCTAATCTTAATAAATTGTTTTTTGGACATCACGTTGCAGGATCTGCTTTTAATACCACCTCCTGGGGAAAGACACAATAGTTTCTGGTAAATTAGCTTACAATATGAAATGTGAAACTCACTAGTGGAGAATCTAAATAGGTGCCTCCACCTAAAAATAAATAAAGTTAGCTGGTAAAATTTACTATATAGTAGTGAAAATATGGAATATGTTAGCTGATTTGATTTTTCTTTTAAAGAGTGTTGGGGATATGAGTTAAGAATTATAGAAGCTGAGCAGTTGAACAAGGAATCAAATATTTACTTTGAATACAATTTTGATGTAAGATTTCGTTATTTTGGTTTTGTCTTTTATTTATTGATTTTTTTGTTGAAAGTCAGAAAAATCAAAAAATCTTAACTTTCGTTGAATTAATTGGAATAAATGTTTAGGGAAAAGATTTTCAAAGAAAGTTTAATGTGAAACCTGGAAAGACCTACCGAATACGTACCTGCGTCTTCCCGCAGTGTGGTCGACAGACTATAGCTATTTTAGAAACAGCAAAAAGTAAATATTACTACAAGTCCTTTTGCTTCTGTGTGTAAAACGCATCATCCCATCTTCGTTAATCAACAATACTTCGGAATTGCTTGTGTTTTTTTATCATAAACATATGTCCTGCTTTACGCTTAGATTTTCGTTTCAAAACAAATACAAATACCAAGTGGAACAAGTTGTATAACAGTGTAATATGTAATATGTGAATGTTGTGCCTTACTAACTATTCTATGTTTATAGATGAATGTGAACTAAAAGCTAGAAAGTACGCTTACAACGGTAAACATCTTTGAGACTTCTTTGATTGTAAATAAACTTTCTTACCACTCGATAATCTGGACCTTATTTTCATGTGTTTTTTTAGAAGTAAAGCCGAAAAGAGCTGGTTGTGTATTAGAAATAGGTATGGGAAAGCAGTTTTTCCATTCTTCTGATGTATTCTAATTTTGTGATCAGAGAACAGGATGAACAAGGAATGACAAAGGAACAGTAACAAAAACTTTTGGTGTATGAAAATACATGTTTATTGTCAAACGTGTAATTAAGCATTTATATTCATATTTCAGGAAGTGTATGGAAAGCTGCAAGCGATTATTGTAGGCGAATCCACAGATTTAATGTGATAACGTTTAACCAAACGATGTTTGTGTCACAATCATGTGAGCTGTTCTTTAAGGATAAAAATGTTTTATCTACTACAAAAGCTTTATCTAATACCAACAATACCAACAATGATGTGCAGATATTGATTATTGTGGGTGGATGTGCTGGTGTTTTACTTCTTTCAAGTTTCTGTCTGTACTGTATTGCGAAACGATGGAAAAATAAAATCTACGGTAAAGAAATTGAACGGAAGGAAGTTAAGTTACTATAATTACTAGAAATTTCAACTTTCACCAAGTTAACTTTTAGGATCATTTAGGATATAAATAGAACAAGATGCCCTTGCAGGCAGAAGGATTTCTGCAAAACGGCTGAAAAGCTCCTTTTGATGAAATAATGAAATGCGAACATAGTCCACGATTAAAGCTAATGCAAGAAATAATACGGTTTCATGTCGCAAGACCGACTAGCGCAACAAATTATAAATTCCGCTTCAAATTATTTTTTTTAGAAAAAATGAAACAATGTTACATAGACCGACTGAAACACTCTATATTCCTAGCTTTAAATGATGACAAGCTACTACAAGAAATATTTTACCAAAAGTATAAAGTAAACAACAAATTCAAACTCTATAAAATAAATTGCTGTTTTTATCTAATTTTTAATCATCTTGTATAGTATTTTATCTTATTTTATAGTTTTTGGCAGGTCCTACACTGATAACAGAAATTTATATTTTCTGACGTAGTCAACCTCCTAAAATATGAAATAATAATAATAATAATAATAATAATAATAATAATAATAATAATAATAATAATAATAATAATAATAATAATAATAATAATAATAATAATAATAATAATAATAATAATAATAATAATAATAATAATAATAATAATGAAATTCAAGCTGAAAAACTTAGAATAACAAAACATAACCAGCCCAGGTCTAGAGTGGAAGCTGTGCTATGCATATCCTGAAAGCTGTATATATAAATCAGTTGTACCAAGCTCTCCACGTAATAAAATAATTCAATGGAAAAACCACTTAAATTAAAAGAATTACCTTTTCAAAAGCTTTTACTATCAAAGCTTCAGTAGTTAACAACACACTTTCAAGAGTGGAGCTTCTTCGTTATCCATCGAACCTTTTTTAACATATGAAGCTTTAGTTTAAAAGTTTCCAGGGCATAAATTCTTTTAAATTAAACGTTCTCTAATAATATTTCCATATCTAAAGCCGTTTTCAAACGCTATACAAGTATTTACGAAGTTTGAACGTAACTTTTGCGCCATTTCAAAAGACGTTTTTGGATAGATAAGAAAACAAAGTGAACCTCAGCCTGTGTTAATCGCCAATCAGATGTCAGAAATTAGCTGCATAAACCAATGAACTTTCAGATCAAAACCTGTGGAGATTTGGGCAGTAAAAAAGATGAGAAAAAACCCGAACAAAAACGGTTGCCTTGCCTACAAAGAAACCCAAATACAAACTATTCTACAGCACCAAGTAATAGTTGGAGTGATATTTAATATACTCTCGTTATAGACACAAAACTATTGGGTATGATTCTGCACTGTCCAGGCTGTGAAGTATTAGACGAAATTGTAAAGGATTTGGTGTTTATATTAAAATCGTATAACGTGAATGTCAAGTCGCCTTTATTGGAACAAACTATGCTTGATGCAGAAGGTGGAATTTCATCGTTTATGGAAAGAAATATCAGACAATGTCAATTCATACTAATTGTTGTCACACAGCGCAATAAAGGTCTGTTTATCTAGGCCCGTCAGAAGAGTCTCTGGTCTGGAAATTAATATGATAACACATTGTCAATTTTTCATTCGTCTTTTCAATAGGCTAATTTTATCTTGCGTTCGCTCAATCACATAACATAACATTAAAAATGGTAAGCATTTTCTCTCATATGAATAAAAAAACTTCAGTTTACATAATTTGAATTAAATGAACAACAGTATACTTTGGCAACAAATTTCCAGACCAGGGAATTTTCTAATAACTATGGTTTTCTATCTAATGAAACATTCGAAAATTAACTGATAGGAATATTACTTTGAAAATTATCCTAAAATTACTAACTTTTCTGCTCTTTAGCCCTGAACAGTATCAAACATCGACCATATCAGTATGCATTGCGTGTTCTTGATGGTCTAGCTAGCAGTGGATTACAAAAAGCTTGGTATATACCCATCTACTTCACACAGTATAAAAATGCTTTGAATCTTGCACCAACATTTCTGTTTCCATCATTTGATTATGGATTTTGGCTACCGTACCAATTAAAGAAGTTGATCACAACGATATTGAATGAAAAGACTGTATTAAGTGAAGAAGATGACAAACTAAAACTGTTTGTTGACCAAATGGAAATAAAGGCGAAACAATTACAGAATGAAAATCATGCAAATTGCCAATGTGGAACTTGTGACAATGTAAGTATCAAAAACCATGCAGTTATATGTAACATTCACAAAGTTAGTTCTTCAATATCTCACCTCAGAACGTATTTCCAGTGGTTGAAACCACAAAATAACGCGTGAAAGATATACATTATACGAATTTTTTATCCTTGGGAAAAACACGCATAAATTAGAATCTTTTTAAGACATATTTCATCTGACTTTGATGTTTTTCAATAAATAAATCTTTTCACATGAGCCTTTCTAATTTACGAATCTGGACTACAGTGAGTTGATAGAATTTCGTACTCAGTTGCTCAAATCACCTCATTTCTTTTCAGGGAGAAATTGAATACCCTGAAAGTGAGCTCAACTGGCCAGCAGAAACATTATCTAGTCGAAGTATATATCTGGATAAGGTGAGGTCAGGCAGTATAAAATTACATTTGGAGAGTTTCAACACTTTAGTGATTCCATTGGCACAAAATACAGACGTTAATGCAACATCAATAATCAATGAAGACCATTATGTTTCTACAGAATGACACGATAATTACACTATGTAATGCACAATGACAGGCTTGTGTTTGAATTGGCGAAAATCTGGTGTTAAAGAATTTGCATACACACACTACATACACATACACAAATTTAAAATGATGAAGTCTTTGCCTAGTGCAGACATTACTCCTCATTTCTTTCACAAAGACAAAGATTCAAACCTCTTACATATTTTTCTTCGTATTATCTATTGTTCAGAAAACAAGTCGAAATTAGAAATAGACTATTTGATTGTCAAAGAACGACAATTTAAATAAGAAATGCCACCAAAAAATCAAACCATGTCCTTACAAATAATATGCATCCATCGCCTCGTTTTCGCCCTGATCATTAACGTCGCTTGGGTGGTTTACAAAGAGAAACGATACCTCAGGGGAAACCCAGCAGACACATGACGTTATTATAACGTTATAATAACGTCATGACGTGACGATAACTCACGTCATAATTAAGTCATCGTATTGTCATATTTGTAACGTTCGATGACGTCATTTAATGACGTCTTAACTACGTCCTGATAACTTCAGAAAATAACTTTATACTGACGTGTTAATCACGTTGTAATCACACTGTAATCACGTTATGTTCTTCAAGAATGGATGGATTTTGTAAAGATTTTTTTGCATATGACATCTATAGCCAGGAACTGATCGGAAAAATTAAGTAAGTCGTTGTTTTAAATACAAGCAAGCTCTATTAGCAAGATAACTCCACGCAAATAAATATAAGTATATATGTATATATATATATATATATATATATATGTATAAAAATTATCTTTAAAATAATTATAAATAACATTATAGTAAATAGTAGAGAACTACACTGAATAGTGGAGAACCGAAGCAAGTTTAAGTGGGTTAACACTAAGGTCAGATATTCGCTTCGAATACACAAATTGAATACCAGTAATTTATGATCTGAGGTTCACAATATATTTGGGCTTCATGATATACAAATAAATATTAACTCCTCCTAAAATCAGTTCTTACTCTCGATGAATCATGTTTCAGGACATCGACACATTCACGTCTTTTTTTTCTCTACTCGAAACATTTTTCGTTGACAATTCACTCGCTGAAAAAAAAGTGCAAAAAGCTGAATCAGTATATTATATATATCTGCATTTTCAACAACTGCATTTTGAACAACGGGTACCATACCTACTACGACTTCAAAGAAAGTTTAAAGTGAAACCTGGAAAGACCTACCGAATACGTACCTGCGTCTTCCCGTAGTGTGGTCGACAGACTATAACTATTTTAGAAACCGCAAAAAGTAAATATTTTTACAAGTCCTTTTGCTTCTATGTGTAAAATGAATCATCCTATCAAAGATTTTATTCCCTTCGCCAGTCGATTTCTGCCTTGATCTCTCCTACGATATCTCCTATGTCAAAAATGAACACATTCTAAGGTAATTCGAGAGACCTTATACTTTATGTATTTTGTGTCATTAACTAGCTAATAAATCATACCTTGTCCATGCTGTTTGACAGTTAAACGTATCCATGTTTCAAATGTTTTCGTATTCATATATTTTTACATTTATATTTCTTTTTCAACTGATTTTTTTGCTTACAACTACGCTACACACTCTTCTCTTGTTTCAAATTTTAATTAGGAAGAGTTTGTTTTTTTACAGTAACATCTTTGATCTTTTTATCACAACAACAATGAAATGGGAAAGTCTTCACACCTTTTGAAACCTTTGATTGAGTTGAAGCTTACTTGAAAATAACGCTCAAAATTTCAATAGCTTGAATACGATTTTTCGGAATTTATCAAGTTATTAAGGATTAATCTTTAAAAGAATCTCCTAACATTATCTTATTAGATTACTTAGTGGGCAAAACCTTCAAAAAAGTGTTTTCTATAGGAATGGCAAGCAATATCGACTGCTGTTTCAATAAAAGAAACACTCCTCCACAGAGACTTTTTGAAAATTTTGCCCACTAGGTAATAGTGTAAACGCCTTAAGTTGAACATAATCCTCCTTTTCATGACTTCAAAAGGTTGATACCCATTACTGAAACCCATTACTTTTTAAATAAGAAACCGTTTTATAAAAAACGGGTTCGAGCTGTAAAATGAGGATACGGTAAACTTTTCGTTATAATATAAAACATCAAGACTAATTCTCGAAAAAAATTCTGACTCAACTGCATCGGTAGATTAGGCATTCGCTGATCTTTTGATTAACTCACAAACAGCTGTGTCAGCACTAAACTTTCAGATTTGAAACACGAAATTTCGACCTAAAATAAACGCCGAGGGCTTCAAAGTTCGGTAGTCAAATGTCCACACTAAGGGGATAGCTGATCTGAATTTATTTCCATAATCTACACTTCTATAAAATTGGGGAAGACTCATATTTTTCTAGTGAATATATTTTCCCGCGCCTTTTTCTTCAATCGATTTTTTCACCGATCGTATATTTTCCATAAAAAAAGAAAACTGACGTTTGCCGTGACTGTCTTTTTAAAGATATTTCTGTTATTCGCCTCGTAAAAAGGCATAAGAGCCTGAAACATAGCATGAATATGCAAAGAAAAATTGGTTTTCCGAGATTTTAGTCAACTTCCATGACCCACCTGGTGGCTAGCAAATTGTGACTAGACAATCTAGTCTCGCTAAGAATTAAACGAAAGCCAACTAAATACACTTTTCCGAATTTCTGTTTAAACGCTGTGTTTTGGCGTAGTTAGTATGTCCAACCTCGTTTCAAATATAAAAAATGCCTCTAATCATTCTACTGGGAGTTTTCGCAATAGAGATAATTACTAAGTAATAAAATTATGAAAACAAGAAATAAAAAACTAGGTCAAAACACGGTGCTTAAACATAGAAATTCGATTTCCTCCTGCATATATGTTCAATGATGAAATCTCACAGCAAGCTGAACGGTCCACTTAAGTAATACAGACATCATTACACATTATGAAGTAAAGAAGCATTGCAAATTATTCAGGTTAAATCTGACAGAAATCTCAGAAGAACTTCAGATTGATCTGGAATCAGTTGGCAATGGAGACAAACAAATCATTTTATGCAACAGCATCATTAAATACGTTTGTATTGTGCACCACAGCACATCATCAAATGAGAAGGACGCCTTGAAAGACTTAAGATTGGGTGACAACTATTTTCGAATATTTTTCTATCTACTGAGTCATGTTCTTGGAAAGAACTTTTTATACATAAGTGTTGTAGGTGCACCAAAGATCCAAATTGAATGCAAAAATCCATTAATTTTGAATAAATTCGATATAGAGGAAATCGATGAAAAACTTTGTAACATAACTTATGAGGTCAGAGAAATTTATCCCAAATGTACAAGTAAACAGCAATCAACAATGAGCAAGAAACTGTTCCTTAGTTTAATTTTAGCATGTATAGTTTCTACTAAAGTTTCTCCAGATATACTGTTCAGAAATGTTCATCAAAAATTTCTTTCAATGTGGCTAACCTCGGAACGACTAAAGGTAGTGTTTTCTGATAAGTTGTGGAAAATTGTTACTGGTGGCTATGGTAGTGGAAAATCGTTAGTGGCACGATATCTATTAAAGCATCTAATGAAATATTGCAGCATTAAAGCAGATATATATTTTGTAATACTCGACAATTCCAGTTTATTTGTATGTTGGAATACTGTAACATGCTGCGAAATGACTGCAGCACAACTGATGTTAACTTGGTATGTGATAATTGGGCAGGAATTGGCAATTTCCTATCGAAAGAATTCAATGAATTCTGTACAAATTCTGTTAGTTCTATCAATTTCACTGTTTCAAATAGATTGCTAAGATAAAAAGTTGTTAATTATTTTGGTATTTTAGCCTGCTTCTACACAGTTCAACTTTGTAAAAACCTATTTCCACACCATGATTTCTGAATCATATGGGGAGGCGTATCCTTTATGTGAATGGTATATGAATCAACGTTGATTTGATACTGGTAATGAATAAAAAGGTCAAAAACACAATTCTTAATTTACTATTGGCGAATCGGAATCGTTGGAATCTTCAATAACAACAACACCTGTAGTAGTAAAATAAATAAATATTTAATATAAATCGATCGATCCCCAATGTCATTTTTCCAACTGCTTTCTCTAATTCTGAAACTTTCAAGACCAGATCAAAATAGATAATAAAATATGCTCTGTAGATAAAAAATAATAAAACGATCGAGTTTTTTAGTTGCAACTTCGATATCAGCCCTGTTTCCCACAGTGACAATTGCAGGGACACGTAGGTCATTCGTAGGGATTTGTAAGTCACTCGTAGGGACTCGTAGGTCACTTGTAGGTCACTGGTAGGAATTTGTAGGTCACTGGTAGGATGCCCTGTAGGGACTGACCACGCATTTGACCACGCATTTGTTTCACCCCTTCCAGTGTAAACAATCAACTCTTATTCGCATTTTTCGCGACTGGCACAGATGATGACAGCAAAGAAAAGTATAGCATTGAAATCGTGAATAAATTGGTTGAACAAGGGCACAAACTCTCTCGTGCATTATAAAATATGAGCCACAGGCAGGTTATGCAGCATTTGTATCCGGTGTGAGAGACAAATTAACATACAAAATCCCAGATCTGCAGCCATGCTAGCAATACTAAAATTTTTCAAACTCTGTTAGATTTTTCAATATCAACAGATGAAAGTAACTGATCATTCTACAACCAAAACCAACATTCCCATAGCTAGCAAAGTATGAGCGTACGAATTCAAAATCATTCACACTGAACTAAGAACATTATCAATCAAAACGCACTGAATGAAACATTTACAGATGATTATTACACCAAACAAATCCGTAACAACATGAAGGTAGATGGCTTAAGAAATCACAAAGAAACATTGAAACAACTAAGAAATAATATGTTATCGGAAAAACTTAGAGCCAATGTTCTATCCACTGAAACAAGGTACATCCATCTGGCTTACTTAACTGCCCTTACTTTACTGTTTGTCAAGCTTTTGGATGGAGTATCGTATGATGTGTCTATCAAGCCACAACTTACAATATTAACAGAAGGGCACCTACATCCAGGAAACAATGTTTCAGATGTAGCAAGATTGAATATCGCTGCACGAAATTTTCGGGAAAATCTTTCGATACTTCGACACAGTATTTAATTTCTTCGCTCAGAGACCCATGAACCAAATCCTATAAACTGCAAACTGCCTCAATGAGCGTGAGATACAATTCTTACCGTGCGAAGTTCCTTTTGTTGAATTTCAATGTGGATCTAGGTATTTTTTTTTCCATCTGCAATCATCAATGCAACAAAGAATGATTTGACCCTGCATGCAACAAATAATACATTTATAAATTTAATTTCATCTTTCTTTTTGCAGGAGGTAAATATTTTTAGAGGTTGCACCGTCTGAGACAATTTCATGGAACACATCTGTCATTAGCAAACCAGAGAGCATGTCTAGTGTGTTACCAATTAACCAAGCAATTTAAAATAAATAGAGAGCAAGCAAAAACTTAATTTCGACCTTGTCTCAGAATGTTTGTCCAACACTTGTTTGTTTCTCTGCCAAAGTTGTGACCCAATGAATGATGCCCCCTTAGATATCAATCCCAGTCCCAAGCTGAGTGGATGGATTCACACAATTATAGTCGCTCGAATGACTCCGCCAACATTTGAACCCGGACCTCCCGCACTGGAGGCGAGCACTCTACCACAAAGCCACCAGTTGGTATATGTCAATGGTATGATTAAACTTGAACCTCCAATACAACTTTCCCGAATTTCTGTTTACACGTCGTGTTTTGGCGTAGTTAGTTTGTATATGATTTAAAAAAAACCGTTTTTTGTCATCTCATGAATAAGTGTCAATAACAACTCTTCCAAGTACCCGCTCAACTGTTTAAATGGTTCTTAAAATATCTCTGCCAAAATCCAACTGTTGAGAAAACGAAATTTAATTAAAAATGCACAGAATTTCTGAAGCACATCGAGTGCTTCCAACTTCAAAATAACGATTTGGTGCATTGTATGTCACCCAAAAACGCTCCCATGCCACTGCGCCAAAGAGGGGAAGGGTGCCAATCAACCCGTACTGACACCATAGTCCCTATAAATACTAGTTTGCTTTAGGAACGCTTGTACTTGTAGTGTTTAAAATCTCATTTTTTCAAAATTTCAGTGGGAGTCGGAGGGGAAGGAGTTACCCCCTAACGTTTTGAGATTATATGTTTGAGTAACGAATCAGAGCAAAGAAAAGGTTTCACGTACGATTTCACGACATTGCTATCAGGAACATACAATGCAAGAATGTTGTATTGCATTCGCACAAAAGTGTTGTACCCTTCCTCCATGGCTTAACGACTATAGAATCATTTGCAAGTCAAAGTCAATTGTTCTCAGAAGATAGAAGTCATATCTATTCATAATTTTTTTCCTCTGTGTAGGAGATTTTTTATTAATGCATAGCTTTAAGGCTGTAATGATAGAAATTAAAATAGATAATTTCAACAATTGAATAAACTCCTTCGTTGTTTTTTTACCATCTGCATAACCTCTTCATTGTGCTTAACATCAGTTATTGTTGTATGTCAAAAATACTTGCGATTAAACCTCCTATAGGTATTAAGAAATCACAAATAATTCTTGCAGTCATTGCTTAAAGGTCGTGTAACTTCAGTTTATCTATAACATGAATATGATGGAAGACAATTATTTTGATATAAACAAGCGTTGGTAAAACAAATATTCTTGATGGCGATATAGAAATGTGTTGATACACAGCAGAGTGGTTTTAAAGTAAGAACATTTTATCAATGTTACTCATACTGCTTCTGAGTCTTCTCGAAGTTTCTCAGTTTATAAACCAAATGCTTTTCAGCTACTTTGAAAAATTGATTTATTCAGTACATTTGGAGATACTTATTTCAACTTGAACATAACTAAATAAGATTGATTATAGGAGAAAAATTGAATATCTCCAATTTGATGTTTCTGTTTCCAGTCGTCTAGCCCCATTAGAAATTCAACCAACCAGACTGGTTCAACGCGGCGCTCTAAACGACTTTAAAAGTGGCATTGAGAATATGTGGTTTTTGTCCATTAAAAAATATATATAAACATAATGTCTTATTTATATTTAATGAGAAAGTACTGATTTCATATAACTTCTGATATTAAAAAAACAAGTTGCTTTTGTAATTCTCTGCATCAAATAGTTAGAAGACTGTAATTATATAGATGTTTCTGGACTAATCAACATCTTCCGCCTCGTTTTGATGCAATTCATTTATAACTTAATGACGTAGTAATGGTCTCTTATTATTTCAATTCCCCGTAGTGCAGTTAAAAATTTTGATATTGAAAAAGAGGCGGAACATATAACTAGGCCATTATATGGTGTTTGAACATAAATTTGGGAAAGGTCTATTATTAAAAAAACAACACCAAAAAAACATCTATTGATTGACATAATTTGATAAGCTTCTGCAATTCAACAATTTTCATGTAAGATAAGTCTTGTGACATAAATTTAATGAATTCAATACATTCTTTTAATATTCTTAAATATCCCATAATTTGCATTTCATATAAAACAAGAAAAAAACAGAGAATCTAGAGGTGAAATCTGTGGAGCTATTAAAGCATAAAAGAAAAACGTGCAAATAATCCTATTGGTGATACAGACTAAAAACAGAAATTAAGTTAATACACTCCTCCACAATTTTTGACATCCGCCGCTGGAAAAATAAGCAGGAGGCATTTAAAGATTACGACTTCCTTACAAAAACTTAAATGCTGAAAGGCATGCCGTTGCTCGATTCGGCATTAACTGAAAGAAGAAGAAATACTACTTTATCGTTCATTTTTTTAACTCAGCTAACTAGAACAAAAGAAATGAAGCAAAAAGAGCACAACCCAAAACACCAATATCCGGTATCCGGTATACTAAATATTACTGGAAGATGGATATTTTCATATATTTTTTTGGCAATGTAATTATAAGTTGTCGTAATCAAGTATTTTATTCACATTTCGGAATGCAAAATTTATTAAATCCGATATATATAATCAAGCAATCGCTTCAAATTTCAATTAAGACTGGGGCAGGAGTCAATTGGACCCTTGTCGAAATTTTTGTACCCGTCAGAAGAATTCAAAGCTCTGCAACATAAATTGAGAACCTCCATTCACTATGGTTAATATACGAAGATATTTTCTATTAGCAGTTATTATCACCGCCTTCATCATGAACACAGCCAACACACAGCCGATCTGTAAGCCAAAAGTTTCTATCATAAGAAGTATTAGGATAAGATTGAGTGCTCCGATTCAATACTACAGCAACCACGACTCCACCTATCGTATCCTATTAGCTGGAGATATTGAAGAAAACCCCGGACCTTCTTACTGCAATCAGTGCACGAAATCTGTAAAAACAAACCTTAAAAGAATCGAATGTGAAAAATGTATAACGCTAACACAGCAAAAATGTGCTACAAACTTCACCAATAAGATCATCAACTGCCTAAAAGCAACCCTGTGGACCTGTCACAACTGTACACTCAGTCTCCTACCATTTCATAACGTTCGATCACTGCAGGATTTAACTAATCTATCTTTTCCTGAAGTTACCGACATCTTTGAAGACCCTGATCTCAATCAACTGAAGCAACACAGTAATTGCACGAGCATTGCTCACCTAAACACACAATCGATGCTACCGTCTTTCGATGAATTCTAATACATGCTAAATACCTACAACTTTGACGTTATAACGTTATCAGAGACCTGGCTAAAAGACGACAAAAACTTACTTAACTATGTCAACATACCTGAATACGAACTTCAATATCGAAATAGGAATGCGAGGAAAGGTGGTGGCGTAGGAATTTATATCAAAGATGGAAAATTTACAAAAAACGACATGATATCTACAACTTGAATACAGAATTGGAACACCTATGGATAGAAATAAAAGATAAGACCACAAAACAACCCTTCTTGCTTGGTACATTTTATCAACCAAAGTTTGACTCAGAATGAAAACAAAAGTGGATTGACAACGTGGAAAAAATCTTATTTGAAATAAAAAAATCATGGACTGGCCCATTCATTCTAACATCAATTTAATGGAAACAAATGTGATTTCGAGGAAATACATGGACATGTTGGACCAGTTTGATCTCCAAAACGTTGTCCCGAAACCAACAAGGAAAGCATCGACACTGATCGATCATTTAATTACCAATATTCCAGAGAAAGTACTTTGTGACGTCCTGCCATGTCCAACCATTACCGATCATGATGCACCATATATATTTATTAACATCCGTTTAGAACGTTTCGAATGGCGCTACAAAAATATCCGAAACTACAAAAATTTTGACATGGAAAAATACACTGAAGATTTCTCACATCTTAATTACAAATTTAAGCAACAAAATTAAGCAATATCGCAAATGAATTTATGCTTTTGTTGAGAGATATATAAAGCTCTCTGTGGAGATCCATTTTTGGTAACCACCTCATAGTCAAGGTCCCATGAGACCATTTATGGTGTAACTAATAACGTCTCTACGAGAAAATAATTCAGAGTGCATCGAATTTAGCTGGTTTGCTTGCAAGGAGAAGAACATTTTTGCCGAACCTCAAAAAAATAACTTCCGCGAAATGCAGTTGCCTCTGTGTGATTCAAACAACCGAGGGACCGTATATAAGGGGTGCCAATTATTTTAAGATATGAGCAATTCTGATGATTCATGAAGTTTTTGAATTTCAATGAGATACACTTTGAAAATCATCAGCCTTGAACCCATACTGTCTATCAATCACATAGGTTCACATGGAAATATTTTGTAAATCAAAGTTGAAATTTAAGTTTACATGGACAATATCATTGTAATATCATTTTTTTTTTTGCTACATTGCTGCACACTGCATTGTAGAAGCTAATATAGTTTCTTTGATTAATATATTTTCGTTTTACTTCAGCTAATTCAAGTCAAAATCTTGTTCTGTTGATGATTCGAACACGAAAACAAAAGAGAGGAAGAACTGATAGAAGTAAGTGATACATAATAATTGAGGGAGAAATTCTGACTTCAAAAATGTGAGATATAAGAGCCAAACGACGTGATGAGCGTGATCAAAAACTTAAAATAGAACAAATTTAAAAACCAAGACAACCAAGCGATAGCTCTTTCAATTCTGATAAAAAATGCTATTGCAACATCTTCTGAAAATCTAAATTTTGGAAGTTGCAGGGTTTTTCACATACATCCATTCAGGGGGTCAAAATTTAAAAACCCAACGGATAATGTTATCAACAATTGAGAATTTTATTTTTTTATCTTTTTCTTTGTTAGATTTATGTATCTATGGAAATGATTTATATCTTCATTAAGATAATCGACATATTTTTAACTACTGGTTTTGACGTTTTGCCCCATAAGGTAACAAAATGGAGCATTTCATGAGAAACATAGGGAAAGTGTTAAAATACATCGAGACAACCTAGGACCGAAGGCTGTTTGTTTTTTTTATATAAAGATGACAAAGAAAAAGTCCTCAAAATCATTACGTGATAACTAAGATATAGAAAGAGTGTTACTCCATTAAAACCATCAAAACCCTTTAGAGTTTCTCCTTTTCAGAATACTTTGTTACTATTAAATGACAGGTTTCATTGCTATTGATCGCAAATAAACTTGTTATTGCATAGCGACGATTTTTGTAGCTCATCTCAGCCTTCGATGCCTGGTAGTTTTTTTCTCGGCACCTTCATATCACAAAAAGACAAACAAGCAAAGAGCAAACAGGAATACCCAGGCCAAAAGGTGCGAACTAAAGGCAATAAAGAAAAAATGAGGGAAATAAAGCAACAACTTGCAACCCTGGTCTATGATACATCACATCCACGTCACAGTCACACGTCTCATCCAGAAGCAGAAAACACAGCATTTATCAGTTTTG
The DNA here is from genome assembly GCA_039566895.2 of Turritopsis rubra. NCBI lineage: Eukaryota > Metazoa > Cnidaria > Hydrozoa > Anthoathecata > Oceaniidae > Turritopsis > Turritopsis rubra. The sequence goes on from CM077621.1 coordinate 11,195,044, forward strand.
TGCTTAATGTATAATCACAAAGAGAGAATGAGTAACATTATGCATTTTATTCAAGATTTATGTTCATGTCGCAGAGATTTGAAAAGCAATTTTTTATTATGTCACTTAATGGACGTATAACGCCCATTTCAAAAGAAATTCAGACGAGGGACACATAAAATGCATAATGTTACTCATTCTCTCTTTGTCCTCATTCAGCACCCTAGAAGAAATATTTCCATTTTGTTTAATTGCCTCTGAGTATCCGCCGTTGCTTCTGTTTTATTCACATTAAACTTGACACGTATATGTGAACCAGGTATAAGGTTCTCTATGCGCATGTTTAAGTATAGTACCTAGCAGTGAAAAGTCTTGACGTCACGTGACCGGCCAATATTTTCCCGTATTGAACTACTTCATAAAACTCTACATTGCAGGCACAGAAAAGTAAACTTGACGTCACAACCTCGGTCAATATTTTCCCGTATTGACGGCTTAATAGTTAATAAGCCATTATTGTTACCTGGAGGGTATTACGAAAGGGAGGATTTAATTGACTAAGTAACCGTTTATTACAGATCGATACGGCCCGCTAAAAATGGTAGCTTCAATGTAAACAAAACTATAATAAAAGTAATGTGATGTTCAAACTTCAAATCTTTCATCATAATCTTTTTTCTCAAAAAGATTTGATATCTTCTATAAGTATAAAATCAAATTTTTGAAGGATTCGATAATTTAACGAATCGAATATCGATTTCTTAACAGCTTGTTTCCACTATTTCAAATGAAATTTATGCATGAACATGTCGTCAATAAATGTTTTTGAAACCCTAATAAGGGTTTTGATCAGGTAATAAAAGGAATACTGACTATTGTGTACATCTGTACTGAGAAAATAATGTACTCGGTCAATATAAACTATCTACTATCGACTTCGGGGATTATTTTTCAGTACAGATGCACAAAATAGTCAAAATACTCTTTCCGTGAACATTTCTGTTGACAAAATTGTTTAATATTGTAAGTTACAAGCGTTTCATACTTTTTTATTATAGTTAATTAATCAAGCAAAATGTGTACGAAAAAAACCGTCTATTTTAATACTCATCGTTTACTACTCAAAGTCGCTGAGTAATAAGGGAAATCTAAACATTAATTGTGTTAACAGTTCCTTTTTTAGCAATTTCTTTACCTATTTGTTGTGATAGGTTTGACTTTGAATTTTGTCTTTATCATAGATCAATGGATAGTATATTTACTGGATTGTCGATTATCAAAGGAGAATGAATCATTACAAAAACAGTTCTGTCAGCGGTTATTAAATTATGAAGATGATGAGGAAGTGGAAAGGATATTTTCAATATATTCAGATAAACATGACCAACCTGTATTGGAATTTTTATCATACGCTTTATCACATCAATTGTTTCACGAACAGAGAGATTTTCTTTCCATTGTCAATAAGTGCCTGTCATTATGTAATTTGTCATCACTGAAGATTTCTAGGAAGCATCTTGATGATCTTCCATATTTTGAAGGTATCAATTGATCATATTTAAATATGAAAATTTCCAATATGTTATATTTACGGTTTATGGTCCATGCAGACAGCGCAACCAACATAGTATTTTAGATGGTCAAAATTATATTTAATGTTACATGGACCTGTTTCATCTCTTCAATGTTATCGGTCATCATCTGGCCGCTACGTTCTGGCTAAAAGTTTTAGAAACACGACCTGAGAAAAATAGACAGGTTTCCTGTATAAAATTCATATAAGGTGTATATGAACCTGTAATTTTTAATTTCAAGTCATATAAAACCAATTTAGGAACTTGGAAAAGAGCTTGCACAGACACAGTCTCGATACTACTTTCGCATTCATCTCATTTAAAACTGTGAAATATTATTTTAAAATTAAGTCTGGTTAGGAAAACTGTGAGGTGCACTAAGAACAAAACCAAATATGATCCCTATATGTTTTTGTCATTTATCTATAGGTTCTTATGATGGATCATCTCTTCAGAATGTCAAAATCAGAAAGCGAATTTTTCTTAAGATATCTTCTGAAGTAGCTCGTAATGGAAGGCTAATTGCTCATTTCTTGTTAGATTATCACATTATTGAGCAGATACAAATGAATTTCCCAAACAGTGCACGAGAAAGACTTCGTATGGTCTTATCCACATGGTGGGAAAAGAATGGTGACAAGATAAACTGGGCCAACTTAGAACTGTTGTTGAGATTTCTTCAGGAACTGCAATTGATACAGAAAATCAATGGAGAGATCTTGCACATTGAGGAAAGTATGTTATTATATTTTAATTAGAATTAACTTACATTTACAAATGAAACTTGTATATACGATCTTAATGTATAAGATCGTTGATTGCATTAGTACGATTTTATCTAACGTATCTCCTTTTTACATCAGATTTGAAAGCTGTCCCATTTGTGAAAAGGTACGCTGATTTTTTAATTCATTCCTAATTTCATACATGACCAGAAAAATATAAATTATTACAATTATAATTATGTTGATTTCTTACTTTTAATGTTTATAGATCAAAATCGTTTCGTTCTAAAAGAAAAAAAGATCCAAGTAAGAATGATCCAATCTTTTCTAATGTTCACGTTTTATTTACTTTCTCAAGTGCATTACGTGTGTTTATATCGTCATCTAAGGTGCTGATTATATAACTGGAGTTGTTCGAAGAGATCCAGAAGTCTTTGTTCATACATGCTCGGAGGATGTTTATCAGGAAATCAGTTTATCTCAAGAGGAAATGCCAAAAGAAATCAATTTTGTGAACAGCGGCAATATGGTTTTGAATGCCATAAGCTATACAAAGTACATGGATCAATGTAATAAATTTTTTAACGAATTTTTCAACATTGGCAATATCATTTCAAAAGAAATTCGATTTCCTCCTACATATATGTTCGATGATGAAGTCTCACAGCAAGCTGAACGGTTACATTTAAGTAATACAGACATCATTACACATTATGATGTAAAGGAGCATTGCAAATTATTCAGGTTAAATCTGACAGAAATCTCAGAAGAACTTCAGATTGATCTGGAATCAGTTGGCAATGGAGACAAACAAATCATTTTATGCAACAATATCATTAAATACGTTTGTATTGTGCACCACAGCACATCATCAAATGAGAAGGACGCCTTGAAAGACTTAAGATTGGGTGACAACTATTTTCGAATATTTTTCTATCTACTGAGTCATGTTCTTGGAAAGAACTTTTTATACATAAGTGTTGTAGCTGCACCAAAGATCCAAATTGAATGCAAAAATCCATTAATTTTGAATAAATTCGATATAGAGGAAATCGATGAAAAACTTTGTAACATAACTTATGAGGTCAGAGAAATTTATCCCAAATGTACAAGTAAACAGCAATCAATAATGAGCAAGAAACTGTTCCTTAGTTTAATTTTAGCATTCATAGCTTCTACTAAAGTTTCTCCAGATGTACTGTTCGGAAATGTTCATCAAAAATTTCTTTCAATGTGGCTAACATCAGAACAACTAAAGGTAGTGTTTTCTGATAAGCTTTGGAAAATTGTTACTGGTGGTTATGGTAGTGGAAAATCGTTAGTGGCACGATATCTATTAAAGCATCTAATGAAATATTGCAGCATTAAAACAGATATATATTTTGTAATACTCGACAATTCCAGTTTATTTGTAAAAAGTATGTTGGAATACTGTAACATGCTGCGAAATGACTGCAGCACAACTGATGTTAACTTGGTATGTGGTAATGGGGCAGGAATTGGCAATTTCCTATCAAAAGAATTCAATGAACTCTGTCCAAATGCTGTTAGTTCTATCAATTTCACTGTTTCAAATATGTTGTTAGCGTTAATTAAAAGATCAAGAAAAAACAAACGACGATTTCACTTGATTATGGATGAAGTTGACAGTGAAGTAATAAGCGCAGCAGAAGCATCAAAATTGAAAAAAATATTTTTGGATCATAAAGATGAATTGAAAGACTCGCATATACTATTTCTTCTTCGTTCTTTGGAGAAAGAACGAGTATATGTATTTCAGGGAAAACCATATCTTCACAATTCGTATCAATGTTACCGTGATTGTGGAATGGAGGTGATGCAGTTAACTCAATCAATGCGCACCACTACGCAGGTTAACCAAATCATTAACCTATGTATGGAAAGTATTACTTCTCCTACTGTTATCCCACAACCTCATTCAACTGAATCAAATCAAAGTTCTGATGAAAATGAACAAACATTTACCGCTGAATCAGATGCAGATCGTGGTGTTGTTCCCCCTTTACTGTTATTTCTTATTAATTTTCTAGATTCAATTTATTCAATTCCGGTTCGTGTGGTTTATTATTTATTTTTTTATCTGGTTCAAGGGTTCAAGGGTCTTTTCCGGAAACAAAGTCAAAGTTCTGTTGCATTAAAACATGACAATCCTGATGAAATTGACCAATTAGCAGAAGGATGCGAAAGAATGTACCAGGGTTCAACGAATGTTATGAAAACTCGCTACACATTCCATAAGTCCAGATTCATTGGACACAATATAACAGGTCACCAGCCAACTCTCATCTTTTTAAATCTCGATGGAAACAAAGACATAAAAATTTCAGAAAGAGTGGCTTTGCTTTCTATTGCCTTGAAGGAAAACTCTTTCAGTATTCCTGTGAAAAATAGTAAAAGGTTGCTCATCTGCAACAACGAAATGGATTATGAATTGTGTCGATCAGCATTGAAAATACTGAGAAAAAATCCCAAAAGAACACTTTTTTATTAACCCGAACGCACGAAAGCAACTACGATAGATCAGTTTGCAATGAATCAAACAGTTATCACTGATTATATAGGTTCTCGGGGTATGGAATGCGCCCAAGTTACTGTGATTGTAAACCCCAACGAGTACTTCAAGAGACAATTCTTCATCGAGACAATTTCACGTTGCACCGATCACTTGGTACTAATTGTTCCATATCAATATCAAAGAAAGAGCATTTCTCTATTCCAAGAAAAAGAAACCGTGAGAAATATGTTGGAGAAACTGCTTCATTGTAACGATGAAAAGCTCATTGATATACGGTCGTATAAAGTTGATGATAGTAAAACACGCCAAGATCAGTTTCAGATCCAAGACAATCAAAATCCGAGGTTGACAGAGATAAAAATTAACAAGAACCATGAAACATATATGAAATTTTTCCAAGAAAATGAATTTTGCTTACCAGAGATGACTAACTTTGATTATGCTTTGTTATCAAAGTGAGTGTAGCTTGTGTTGATAAATTTTTTCTTTCTAAATTTTTTAAAGAATTCACATTGAATCGATTTCTATAATTCTTATAGTTACACACCACCTGTACCAGTAACTAATGGAGTAGCAAAAAAAGTATCTGTAAATCATGTGGAATTCTCTTGGAGTCATCCTGGAAATACTTTTCAACTTGAGATGTCCATTGCCGTTGGTGGATCAAAGAAGAGTTTTGATAAATGTATCCATCATGGATATACATACAAATTTCTGGTTGATGATGCATCTTCATATAATCTTAAGGTGTATGCTGTCAGCAAGTATGGTGGACTACTATCTAGTGCAATAGAAATCTCCTACACTCCACACACTAACATGTACGTTGTTTACTTTCGTCTGTTTAATGAAAAGCCTTTTTATCGAATACCAAACTACTTCTTCTACCTACGCCCCCTCGAATAAATGCATATTACCATGGAAAGTGAAAAAATGCAATAAATACCATTATTTTATTTTATGTTTTAGTCACTTTTGTTCAAAAAACGGTAACATAAATATGTTGTCAACCTAAGCTTCTAATTTATCACATGGTACCGCTTTCAGTGTTAAGTCTAATATTGCTCTTCAAACTGACATAAACGCCTTGTTGTCTCCTGTTATATTTGTAAATACAGTTGTGTAACATTACTTATGCAAAATGTTAGCAATTGAAAGGACCATTTACTCATGCCTTTTCAACCCAGTGTAAATAATCATAGATAGCTAAACGTTTTTCCGACGTTTTGAAACAAAACTTGGTTTCTATCTTGAAAATGTAATGAAATCAATGATGAAATGAAATGCAGCAGAAAGTAGAAAGCAATACTTATGTAAGTACTTTGATGGATAACGAAAAAGTTCTATTACACAATGGAGTCAATAAAAACAGTTGTTAAATTAATATGGGAATAATTGATAGATCAGAGGCACAAAAATTCGGAGTGACTCCTAAACGTTTAACCCTATTAGGCACAATACGCCCCCTCATACATTTTTTTAATATCTCAAGAACTACTACTGCTACTTCACTGAAACTTCTTGGCTTTTGTAAAAAAATTATTAGGCTTTTGGATGGTGAAAAAGTTCCATTTCAGCAGTTACTTCCGGTGAAATCTATTAATCATGATTTCTAAAGAAATATATCCGTGTTACGCATTTCTTTATTGATTTCTTGTAGTTACGTACCACCTGTGCCACCACCTGTACCACCTATATTACCATCCTACCTTCGACGCTCTAACAAGTAAGTTATTTACTTTCTTTTATTTAATGAAAATGCTATTTAATATTGAATACCAAACTACTGTATATACCTACACCCCTTCGAATAAAAGTCTTTTCCCATAAAAACAGGGCCAACTACACCGAAATCCGTTATCCGCTATCCGTTATCCGTTATACTGCTGATGATTTGAAGTAGTGTACACAAAATCCACAACAAGAACGTGATGTATCTTAACTTTTTCATGGTCATAGATATATCATCAATGAAAAGTTAAGATATTATCATTCATTTCTTTGTTGAAACGTCCGAGTGGGCACAGAGACGTCCCATGGACGTTTAGTTAGGATGTCCCGGAGACGACCCAGGGACGTCGAAAGTCTAATCCGTCCGCTCGAATAGGAAGTCCAACATGGACTTTGAGAGGCCAAAGGACACAATGGTACGTGGACGAGAGGTGGACGAGAAGACGTCTACGGGACGTCTGAAGGACGATTGCATGCCCACAAGTTACTTTTCCTTCCGAGGGATAATACTTTTGATTTTGATTTTATAATATAGTCTTCAACTTGTTATCAACTACTTTATATCTTCAGTTTTTTTACGCAATACAATATTAAAAATTGCAAGGTTTCTAAACTTCCAAATGACTGTGCAATGGGGCCCAAAATGTGTGTCTCAGGTTTTTTAAGAGCCTTGAATTTTAAACATTTTCTGTGTCGCCCAACGGTCGATATTTTTTTCACTACAGGCAAGGTAATTTTAAGCCGTGTGTTAACACGTGTTTGTTGCGATTGTTGGATATATAGTATCGTTAAAATTAAAAATTTAATTCACTTTTCAGGGTAGCAGTTAGTACATCTGTCCCCAAATTACCAAGTTTTAAAGGTATGTTAATCATTTATCGCTATGTTTTCTTTCAGCTGCCAAATTCGAAAAGTTTCCTAAAGTTAAACGCTTCAGCATGCATGAATTCTGTTTAAACGCCGTGTTTTTGGTGCGCCGTGTTTTTTTAGATATCAAAATTGTCTCTAATCATTCTACTGGGAGTTTAAGTAATAGAGATAATAAGTAATAAAGTTAAAACATTATTGAAACAATAAATTTCTTAAAAGGTATGTTGGATGTACTAACTAAGTCAAAACTAGGTTGGACACCCTTTCCCATTATTTAGGTAACACAGTGGTCGATGGTGAGAGAAATAGGATAGGCCTCCTAGCTAGTACAAATATTTGATTATAGCAAAGAAATATAATATCCTGTACTGGAAGAGGCTGGTGAGCATAACACCAGAGTAGAAAAGTGGAAAAAACTCACTTAACTTTCATTATGCATAAAAATTCTAAAAAACCCTTTTAAAAACTTATTTTAAATTATTAAGACAGATATTTATTTTCTTTTCCCCTTCCGAACTCTGTTTTCATCTTATAAAATTTTCTGCAAAAAAATTGTTTTTTCACACAGGAAACATTCATGCCATTTTTTAAAGAGTTTATAATTAGCTTAAACTTAAGGAGGGTGTCATAGAAGTTATACTCATAAAATTAATGAAAACATACACCGGGAATGAAATGGCTTGAGATTAGGGAGATAATCGTTATTAGGGAGGTTCAAACAAGAGGAATACCTGCTCAGTATTTTAAACCGGCTTTATATATCCTGGTTATTTTACGCTAGTGACAGAAATAAAATTACAACGGTTTTTCATTTCTGTTCCTTTTATTTCTTCAGTCCAAAAGAAGTCCAATAGAAACTTTTATTCCTGAAGTTAGCACCATTCTTGACAATCAAGTCTTGCCTGTGTTTTTTGTGCACATATCATAATAAACACATTTCTGCTGCTGCAAGTTAAAGTTCTCTCCGTGCTATGATCGTGACGAATATAGTCCAAAATAGTACGAGCACGATGCTGGTCCTTGTTCGAGAAAAAACTTCAGTCCAAAAAAAGTGACAAAACACATCATTATAAACTCATCCTATTATATTTTTTATCCAGTAATCATGTAACTACAATTTGAAGTTTTTTTATTTAGTTTGGTTCGATCTATTTTTCATATTTACAGTTCCTTTTTCGCTATTATTTTTTCTTGCAAATCTCAAGAACCTTGAGCTGCGTAAGCCGAATTCAGAATAAGAGCATCACACTTAATTAGGCGTATATAGTTTAACAGGTTGAATCACATCAAATAAGGCAGAAAACAACAATTTTGAAGGTAACTATAGTTTTCTATACATGGGAATGTTGAAAACCACGCTAGTGGCTTCGCTTCCAGATTGGCTATAGCGTGTTGTCAAAATAAACTTGCGACCAAAGGCATTGAACATGTAGTTAAGAAATTTGGTTTGACTGAAGCCTAATTAGGAGGATGTGTTCTTTAGTTGGATCCCTGAGCCACCTTATTAGGAATAGTAAACTTAATTTCGATTTTTCAAATTTCAAAGCCTAATTTGAAGTTGTCCCTGACTGACATTCCAAGTGTAAAAAATCAACTTCATTTCTATATATGTATACATCTCTTATTTCGTCATGTTGATTCTCTTACAATATTGTTTAGTCTGTTTCCTTTCCTTGATAATGATGCAATGTTTCAACAGGAAATATTATAACAAGCAATATCAATATTATATCGATGCATTCATTAGCCATTCATACTCAATAAGAATCCTTTCAATTATCTTCTTATACTAATACTAAATCTTGCTTTTTTCTTACCTAACTTTGAAAGAAAGAACGTTAAGTAAAAATTTTCGGGAAGTTCGTCAATGGATGTTTGTTTATTTTTGTTCCGTATTAGGATAAGGCACTCCGGCTTAGTGCTTATAATTGTTTTATGATATAAAATACGTAAGGGAAGACATGATATAGCATATCAGGCGGAGACTTCGAATTACAATCGAACGTAGCAGCTATTGACAACGAATGTAAAATAGTTGTTTGAAGAAAAAAGAAGCGTTTGTTTACATTTTTTAAGACGAAGTAATAATAAGAAACATGCATAAAATAAACGAGTTTTTATTACGAAGAATAGTTTTTACACATTAACGACTTATGGTGTGTAATGTTGAAGGTTGAAGACGTATCAAACGGCATTTTATCCAGTTTTGGTTTGTTTTCTTAGATTTCCAAATAAAAGAAAGAAAATTTAGTGTCGAGCATGGTATTTTTTAATACAATGATAGAAAGAAGAAAGTCAAGAAGTAATAAAAGATTAGAGATTTGATTAATCTGTTGGTTTTGGCAGTGAGTAAAATTAATTACCGATGGCGTTTTTCTAATTGGCGATCTCTCTGTTCCTGGAATTTATAGAGAAAGAAAACTCAGCTTTGAAGAAAGAAACATTCTTCGGAGGTATGATTCTTTTTAAGATTTAGTTAATACCTTATATCTTACATACGTAAATCTGTATATATTCCAAAAGTTAATTCTGCGATGGGTATTGTAGTGTGGGGTGAGTGAGATATTTTACAATTTGTGAATATTTTTATCTGAGATTTAGTATTGATAATTATGAATATGTTTACCACAAAGTCTGAAATTATTTTTGGTTGACTATAAAGTTAGAAAGTAGAAAGAATTAAGAATTGGTTAGGATTCAGAAGTCGAAAAAATACAGCCTTTTATTTAAATTTTCTTATTTTCTTAATTTTTTTTGTAGCAAGTTATTTGAGGGACTTGGAACTATGACGTCATTATCATGACGTTAAAATATATTGCCGACTACATGTCGGTCACAATTGAATTTGTGTGCAATTTTTCGCTGGGCTTAATATATATGACATTAAACGCATAATTATTTCGTTAACTGTTGCCGTTTGGGGCCCATATTGGCTTTGAGTTATGGCTCAAATTGATTTCTTCAGTAAAACTTTACATTAAATATGATTCGACGTAAACATGTAATAACATTTTTAACAATCAAACTTCTTCCGTGTTCTGTGAATTCTATTTTTGGCGACAAATAAAGGAGAAATCAATAGTTTTACCTCAATACACCGGTTATCAATGCTTGGTAAAAATGTATGGCGGGTAAAAAATTCATGAATCGATGAAAGATTTTAGGGCGGCGTTTTGGACTGCGTTTTTGTATTTCGTAGAGTTATTATCAAATGGTTAGTATAGCGTGTAAAAACATCTTATTGGGAAAGATGTAAAAAAATTTTACACGGTATACTAGTATTATATATATTACCAAGCACTTTCTCTGCGTTTTCTCATGCACACTTTTTGTTTGATTTCTAGCTCTTACAACACAGGGTACAAGCTTGTAATAAAATAAATACAAAATATATTCCTATGCAAATTATTGATTTCGAACTCCAACAGTGCAGTGGTCAACTTCCAATATTTCAGAAGTCCCAGTCTCGAGTGTGTCCTCTGCATGCATAGAGACACTCTAAAACACACAGCAAAATGTTTGTGCCAATCTTCTTTGTTTTGTGAAACGTATCTCTAATTTTTTTCCCAACCACGTTTTTTTTGTATTTTCATTTTTCCCCTAATACATCAATATACTAAACCAACAACCACTAGACCAACTTCCTCTATAATATATACCACACACCCACGCATCATATCAGCAATCTTTATGATCAGCAATCTTTCTTTTTTGGAGTGTTGACTTCAAAAAGATCAGTATTTCTTCGAGGAGCAAAATGTTCTTATGATTATATTAAGATTACAAGACTACGTAATAACAGGACAAACGTTTTGGTAGAAATAAAAATGGGTGTGAAAATGCACATTTCAAAAATGACCAATGGACTATCGTTTGTCACAAAAATGTTTTTTCGTTGGCCATGCTCATTGTGTTACAGAGCCATAAACAAAAAAAGTTTCATTAAACCCCACTCTCCCGTAATCTACAAAGATACGTACACTTGGGGGCAAAATTATATTGGAGAACCAACTCCTAATGTTCAGGTCCCATAGTAAGTTAAATGGAAAATAGGAACCAGCAGAACATGTAGCATCCAACCCTGGTCAATCTTTACCTGAAGTCCTTACAATTGCGCCAAAGAATACTCACATGACGAAGCTATAAGAAGCCTTTTCTATACAGTCTTATTTACATAAGTTGAACGAATAAATTGGTCGTTCCCCTTATTCAGTTATCTCTATAATAAATCATACAACTACCACAATGCAATGCTCTAATTATCCGCGTTGGGGTTTGTTTAAGCATGTCCCTAAATGGCAGTGAGAATATCAGTTTTGTTCATTCAAATTTTTCATTATTCCATTGAGACCTTTTTAGTGACTTTTTTACATTCCATCACGGTAGTTGTATTACGTACTGAAGAGATAACTGAATAAGGGGCAGTGAGAACCGCCAATTGACTGTAAACGGTTACTTTCATTTCATATCGGGGTCACATACGCAATTGATTTTATTCAATGTTTACAAGTTAACGCCTCGGGCAGAGATGGATTTAGAAGGCCTGTCGAAATTTTTTATTTGATTTATTTTGTATTCATGGATTTCGTATTCCCACAGGTATATTCAGCCATCTATGATTCAACAAAATTCACACTGGTTTCTTTAAATTAAAAAGTGGTATTGTCAAAATGTTCTTTTGTATATGTTATCCATAGTCAATTTCACGAAGTGAACACTTTCTCACCGCCATATTGTTTAAACTTCCAGCCATGTGCTCTCATACCATCCCGCGAATAATCACATTCACACGTGTTTCAGTCTTCCCAAACAATTTTTCCCTTAGGATCCGGTGACCAGGGTGCGCATAATGCGTATTATATAGTTGCTTATTCATTTTTCATTTATTTTAGTGCTTGCACAATTGGTAGGTGACAACAACATTCGTACACTACGATCATTGTTGAAAACATATCCGTACTCCATAGTAACGATGAAACAAGCTGACAAAAGGCAAAAAACACTTTTAATGCAAGCTTCTTGGTTAAACAAACCGTCGTGTGTGGAATTACTATTGGAAAGTGGGGCAGATATCAGAGAAAAAACAACGGATGATCAAAATGCCCTTCATTATTGTGCCATGTTCAATTCTATCAATTGTCTTCGCATCCTTCTCCAGTATGCATCACTAGACGTAGTAAACGCAGTAGATAAATATAGAGAAACACCACTTCAGTGCGCATCAAGGCATGGTCACGTCAAGTGTGTTAAGGAATTAATGGGATATCAAAGCATCAATCCTATTTTATTTTGTCAATACTATGATGTAGAGGAGGGCGGTTTTACGGAAGAACTGAAAAATCAACATTGGAAAGCTAAGTTGGAGGCAGGAAAAATGTAGGTAAATTTTCATTTAAAGATGAAGTGATTAATTATAGAAAACGTGGCTATTGTTCGAATATTATTTGAAAACGATGTACGGTTGGATTCCAACTGTATAGAAAGAATTAGATTAGTTAGCATTCTGATATTATTTTGAGAATATGTTCATCTGACAAATCGTTACCACTACATTAATACGGAGAAAACTCTTAGAAAAGCGTTTGAAAGAACGAGACAAAGCCTGACCCTTACCCTCACTTACCCAGACACATTTCACAAGGTTTACACCGTATAAGCCTGATGGTACCGATTTGTCAGACGAACTATATGTGAAAAGCAAGCAACAAGTAATAACAAAAAAACATCATCTAAAATATCATTATGACGTTCATGATAATGTTACCATTATGTTACTCATTATTTAGCACTAATCGATTAAGATGGTAGGGTCAATTGTTTGCTGATAATATCTCACTGAATTACATTTATCCAATATTCGAATAATTTTAAAAAACTCGTTGGCAAAGAAAATAGTAGAAATAAAAAAATAGGAAATCTTGCAAAAAAAAAAGGTAAAAACTGAAATAAATAAATGAAAACATTTACGAATTTCGAGAAAATAAAATTAGTCGTTTAGAGAAATTCGCAAATACGTGTTTAAAAGGAAAATATTTGCACGGACGAGCAAAAGGATTTCCGCTGTGTTCGAATATACCTTCCCACCATGTTTTGACCTACAATCCTTCACAAAAATTATGAGACGGCCTACCCTCCCTCCTAGAATCAATGTTGGTGTGTTGTATGAAACTTGGATGACCTTTTATCTCCGTCTACTAAACTATTTACAAAAAAAAAATACCACTACAAGCTAAATTAGCTAAATTTTTTATCTAATTCCTAAATGAGTGCCCCCTTTGAAAACTATTTTTCAAATGAGCGCTCCTTTTGAGAGAAAAGAGGGACGCTCATTCGAGGGAGGCGCTCATTAAATATTTCACTTCAAAAGGGGGCGCTAATTCGAGGAAGGAGCTTTTTCGATCATAGGTACCTTATTTTTACACGAGCTGTTTTTAATATGATACAAAAATGAAAGAAAAATTTTCTTCACATTATGTTATATTTTAAACTGATTTTATTTTAAGCTGATATTTGAAGAAAAACTACTTGAAAAATACACATTTGAAAACTGTCCACTTAAATGTCTGCCATTTATTTTTCACGGAAATGGAATGAAGACGATTCAGCAATCACACAGAAAGAAAAATACAAATGCACGGGTGTAATGCGCCTTTCCCGAATTTCTGTATAAACGCGTTTTGGCGTAGTTAATACATCTAACCTCGTTTTAGATATGAAAATTGTCACTAATCATTCTACGGGAGTTTTAGTAATAGAGATAAGTTATAAATTTAAAACATTGTTAAAACAATAAATTTCATAAAAAAGAGGCTGGATGTAAAACGAGGCTGGATGTACGGACTAGGTCAAAAGACAGTGTTTCGGGAATGGTGTATGGATTTTTATTTGCTAACCAGATCAATTTCCAATGCTTAGTTTAAAAAATTAGAATTTGACGAATTTAATTTCAATTTTATTTCATGTTTTTGCGTTGAATTCAAATTAATTTTTGGATTTGAATCAGTTTCGGTTTGTGTAAACACTGCAATTACTCTATATTTCTCAAAGCTTATTTTTGAAATTCTGAAAATTGGAGGAAATTTAATTATTTTGTCTTTTACATTCATAATTTTATTGTACATAGGTTTCGGCCAACGTTATTTCGGAAATCTAAAGATGATTGAGAAACCGGCGTGTTAGGACAAACGTACAGATGAAACAAAGAAGGGTACTGATGAAGACAGATCAGGCGAAGAAAGAAAATCCTTTACATCAACCAAAATAAACAATCAAAGGAAAATAAAGAGAACAATTCCGTGTGGAACAATTCTATGCAAAACACACAGTCATTCTATGTTTTCTAGGCTTCCTTTGGATGCCTAGCTTGTTACATTTCGTGTGTCCAAAGTTTTTTCTTCAGCCAAAATGAGGGAGAGATACACAAAAAATGTAACAATACAACAGGAAAAATTAGGGCGCTTATTCAAGAAGGGTGCTAATTAAAAAATCGGACTTCCAGGAGGGGCGTTTTTTAAGGGAATACGATATATATACGTTTTAGATTTTTATTACCGTTTAATAGGGTTTATTTTGCCGCTTTGAAGTGCCGAATATGCGCTTCTTGCGCTCCATTACTTTGGTTATTCCAGACTCTGGTTTAATTTTGTCCCGTTTTTGAGTGGTTTACATTACCGTAGAACTCACGTAATTCCAGCTCTCAGGGGACGAAAACATTTGTTCGAATTGCGTGAGTTTTTGAATTACAGGATCTTAGGCTTTTTGACTATATATATATATATATATTTATCTTCTTATACTAATACTAAATCTTGTTTTTTTCTTACCTAACTTTTAAAGAAAGAACGTTAGGTAAAATTGCTCGGGAAGTTCGTCAATGGATGTTTGTTTTTCCGTATTAGTATAGGGAGAATCTCCCATTAGGATAATCTCTAGCTCCATCTTACGGGGTTTTATGGATTGTTTTTGTGGATTGTTGTGCCTAAAGGAAGACATCATAAAGCCACCCAGAAGAGAACGCAATGCAATGTTTTTTTTGCGTTCGAAAGTTCATCAAATTTTCTCAACGTTCATTTCTTAATGAGAATGAAGACGCTGTGTGTATATTTTTTTGTTTTTGTTTTAATTTTTTTATTCAACGCTTTAAGTTCAGTAATAAAGAATAACCACATTGATAAGTATCAGTAACTATTCTATCTGATGAGATGTAGTCGATGTAGACCTGTTATGTGTTATCAGTTTATCATTTTCTACCGATGTCTATTTTTTTAATGTATTTGAACGTAGCTTTTTCGTATCAGTTAGTTTTGACTACTATACCGAAATATGTAGCTAGCAGTTTATTTGGTATTTCATTGTAGTATGTGGATTGTTATTATTAAGGTAAACGAAGGTAGCAAGATCATTATCATATTGTTTTGATAGTATTTGAATGATACCTTTTTTAGATTATAAAATTGAATAGTATAAATGATTGTAATGCAAGAAGAGAGTGATTACATACATATATACATGGTTTTTGTATCATGATGCACAAGTGGAGTTTTGGGTTTTGACATTTCCACAATTCATAGCAGAATAAAGAATTGAAAGATAAAAAGTCCGAGAAGGTATTGTTTTTGTTAGCTTTAGTTAAGGTATTTTCTTATATTTCAGAAGTTTAATCGTGGTTAGGTAGGAGTATATGTTGTATTGTCTCTTTTCTAAATCTCTGAACACTGGAATGTTAGCTTTTAGTTTAACTGTACAACTTTAGAAATCTCTAAATAGGCCAGATAGAACTGGAAAGTAGGGATTAATAGCATTCTTTGAATGATCAATCGAAAATATTTATACAACAATTGTGTGTTAAATATAATATAATTCCAACATGGAGAAACACAACAATTTTTGTATATACACAGACTTATCATGGCAGTATTGCGTGTAAAAACAATTTATGGAGAAAAACTGTAAAATGTTTTTACACGCTACACTAGTATTATATATTATTGTTATTATTATTATTAAACATCCTCCGCATATATCAATATACATTACGTAACATTGCAAATGAATCCACACATCCCTATCCCGGTACTTACTTTTAATGGAATCTCAAAAGATTTTATTGTCTTGTTTGGTCATTCTCATTGTAGTAAGGAATACACTATACAACCTCAGTAGACGTTAATTAAAACCACTGCATTGTTTGCCAAAAAGGACTGTGACGTTTAAAGGAAAATATTTCAATCACAAATGACATTAACTGACGTCATTCAGACTCTTTTTATTTTACAGATGTATATATTTTACCCAGACAGTCCGACACACGAAGTACAAGAATAAGTAAGTGAAAGGAAACCAATCTAGTATTAGCATCCAAATTGGTCACGAGACATATAAGATTTTTATTTTCGTATGCATAAGCACGTGTGAAATGTAGTTCCGTTTCAGCCTCATTGTTTCGTCTGCTTCTCAAGCTCGTGTATTTGGTTTGCCAACTAGTAACTAGTTTTTAGATGCTCAAACCATTATAGGAATACTTAAACATGTTTTTCTCAAAAGTACTTTCAAGAATAGTTGTTGGTATTAGCCTGTATGACTTTTAAAACGTATGTGGTTTAGACTCGATTCCCAAGTTGCAGGGCGGTCTGTCACATTGACGAGATTGGATTGATTCTAGTAATGGTTTTCGTGAGAAGCCGCAGACTGTGAAAAAAGACAACCGTATCCAATATTTAGTAATGTTGTCCAATGTTGTTTATATATTGTTTACATACTGTTTATTATTTACTTTATATATTTATAAAGTAAATATATATTGTATATTTATATATATTGTATATTGTTGATATATTTATTGTTTATATATTGTTTATTATTTACTTTATATATAATATTATTATTTTAAAATTCCCCCAGACTTAAAACGTGAACGTCTTCCCGTCAAAAAATGTTATGTCGGGTTTCTTCTCTGTTTATCTCGCAGTTTTGTTTTATACTCCATCGACCATATTTTCCAAATCTTTAAACTTTTCATTCAATTCAAAAACCTACTTCTTTACAGTCACCGACATTCTTTCCTTTCTTGGTCAATAAATTAAATGGATAGAAGTCAATGGTTTTAAATCACTCTTAACAAAATTCAGAGGTCTATTGTTACTCTCTCAATTTCCCTAACCTAACATTTCGTCGTATGTAACTTTAGATGAAGCAAATACCTTTCACAGATATCGCTTTAGAACAAACGAGTCTTTCAAAAAAAACTCTTGCCATGGCATCGCTTTTAAATTAAATTTCCATCGTATTCCTTGATTGGTAGCGAACAATAGTACTTCAGAATTGCTAAAGGAAGTTCCGATCTTAGGGATAACCAGTTTCGGCGTACCACGTCTTTATAAATCTTTCAACACTTAAACAGAAGATTTTCCGGAATTATCCGTGGCTAAATCCAAATACATTGTCCTGGTTGTCTGGCTGGTAATCCAAGAAATCCACGCTTTAAACAATTCATTGGGCTTGTTATAATACATTATAAACGTTCACTGGGCCAGCATAATCAATTCTAACACAGAGGGAAGATTCTTCAAAAAGTGTCAGTGGAGGAGTGTTTTCTATAGGAATGACAAGCAATATCGCCTGCTGTTTCAATAAAAATACACTCCCCCGCAGAGATCTTTTGTCTACTAATTGATATATCAAGACCATTGTTAATTATAACCACGCGCATCTTACTTTCTGCATGTTCTGCAGGATATAGCAATTAATATTTCATTTTTAAGTTTAACATTTGTTATATACTCGTGTGACGGCACAAATTAAAACTAGCATTTGCATCAGAAGAAAGTCTCTTTTGCTGTTCTGGTTCCATATTATATTAATAAGCAATTGCCGCTTCACGCACAGAACATCTGAAAAACGTTTATCTAATGTTATTACGACTTCCCAATTTGACATCCATATGGTTAATGTTGCTACAACATCCGCATTAGTCAGGTGACGTCGCGGCAACGTCACCGACCATTATCCAGCTACCTAATGTCGTGTGCCCACTGGGAAACCAGGCATCTAAATCGTATTTCCGTCTTGTATTTTGCTCAAGCGAAAACACCAGAAAACGCGATTGCAGACAGGAGCTTCCGAAATATTTCGACGTTCCCGTCCCACGTGTTATTCGCTCCTTACTATTACAATCAGAGAAAACGGTGATGTTAGTTTCTGGATGAAGGAACTGGATAGTATACATATATTCAAACAGTGTGCAAGACCGAACAAGTACTTTTAGCAAATGGAATTATTTCAATATTTTGCTTGCTCTTCTGAATACCTCATTATTATTATTTTTTTTCTCTAATTTATATTTTACCAATTGTTCTGGGCTCAAATAGCGATTTAAGGCGACATCACGTCGTAGTCGCCGGTCATCGATCAAACTTTTAAATCAATATATGTTATTATTTTTAAATTTTTGAAAAAGCTGAGATTTTTTAAATAAGCAATTGCCAAGTACGCGTTTAAATATTTTTTTCTCCAAAACACACAGAGAAATTATACAATTGTGCAACCAATATTCGCTAATAATAATTACTATATTTGTTCATTCCTCATCCCAACATATTCCACGAGCATCTGTTCATTTCATTTTTATTTCATCGTTTTCATTGTCGCCTGAAGGAATGCCAATGATCCCCGCATATATAGTGACATGAAATGCGGACCACGTGTGAATTATAATTACAAATTGCATTTCAAGTGATTGTGTTATTTATACTAACAGTAGAAGGTTAACCTCAGTGCAGACTTTTTATTATAAAAAAGTCACGGCCTTATGAACAATTGGAAGCATTCCAGTTTCTCGAACTTCACAATCAAGTATTCATTAACACCATTAACATCATCAACAGATATTCCTTTTAGTGGTAATAGGTTTTGATTATTAACGGAGATATCTCCTTGTTTGGTACTGTTGTTATTTGTGAGTACCTTTCTGCAATCTATGCAATTTTCATCTGTAAATAAAATTTTCTCGGCATTTCGACTCAAAAGCCAAGTTTGGGTGTTCCCAACATACGCAGATTTAACATTTAAACGCTGAGTGCATCCAATTGAGTTGTCCACAATTGACTGAACTAAATCAAAACCACCGTGATAGTCAATAAGTAATTCGATACGATTAGGGTCCTGAAGTAACGTATCATTTTCTTGGTTGTGATCGAAGAAAATTGTTTTTTCTAAAACCAAATGTCATCAGATTTATGTGCAGGCATTGTGATAGTTAAATGGTCAATCTATGTCATTTCCTCTATATATTTACTTGTTTCCAGTGAAGTATGGACATACTTTCAAGTTTCATGAAAGTTGGAAGAAATCACATAATTGTCAAACCTAACATATAAGTTTAATCAAAGAGCGACTTGATTTATTCATGCTTAAATCCAAAAGCAATAACATAACCCGAACTACCCTCCCCTCAAATATATAAACACATATATCTTTGAGGGGGGAATAGTTGGGGCTTACCGACCCCTTTTGCCAATGATTGGGGTATTTAATAGGAGTTGTGTCCTCCTTAGAGGTCCAACTGCAATATTTATCAAACCCTACTTCAATTCGAATTGTTTTTCCACTTCTGAAATCAGTGGAATTTATAAACCACTTACTCTGTAATTCATAATCACATCGTGTTAAGTACGTTGTGTTTGATATGCTGATCCAGTAATTTCCTGTTGCATATGGCAGAGATTCACAAGATGATGCAGGTCTGTCTTTTTCTAAACCTAAATAATTAAACATGCAAACGATTGTTCTATAAAGAAATTTAGGGGAAAACAAATTTCCATGATTTCCATGACTCCAACGATGTGAATATGCATGAATACAAAAGTTGAGGTTTTTTTTATTAAGTCTGTCTTCAGCGATAAATCACAATAATTTGGTAACAAACCTTTGACATCTTCAGAGGAAGTAATGTTTTCAGATTCTATTGATGTTGTATTCTCTTTTTCTAGATCATATAATAATAAAGTTTTAACATCTCTCGTCCAAAGAAGCAACTTTAATTGACTTGATTTTCACTGAGGGAAATCTTTAAACAACTATTGCCAGCTATTACACTGGAGACTCCGTTTAACTGATGGTTGATTGATTCAATACTCCAATACTTATTTTCGGTTCAGTTCAAAATTAGAGAGAAGGTTGTCTAAAGAGAAATTTGTTCTAAATGGGAAAACATGTTACGACGGTTATGTTTATAAGATAAGCGTGAATGGTGAAGTCAGTGTTTTTATTTCACACCTATTTTACTTATTTTTTAAATAAGTATATTCTTAACATATTTGTTCAGTCTCGGGATATACATAGCATATGCTTATTGTTTGGGCCAATTTGAGCCTTCATATGCTTATAGCCTTTATGGGTATAAAAAAGAGCGTATTTAAATTGTAAGATCAAGGTTTTTTAATAGGGGATATTTGATTAAATGACAAATTAGTAAGTAAGTAACGGGAAGTCACTACACCACCGCCGCACGGTAAGTCTGGTATGTCCTGAAATAACAGTTGTGTACATATTTTGAAATCGGAAAGCCTAGAGTTTTTAGCTGGTTTTAATTTACCACGATTGTGGCATTTTTCAAGTATCAGATAAAATTACTTGTATATTAGTTATTATTAACTTTAGGTGAATTCGAGTTGCGTATGATGCTTAAAGTGAGATTTTGGAGCTGTTCAAAACAAGGAGAATAACTTATAACTTAATAACTTATCTCCAATACTCATAGATAGGACATTTTGGTTATCATACATTAACTAATTGAATTAATACAATCACTAAACAACAATTATGTGTACTAATTCCTATTATTACTTGTCCATGAAATTATGGTTGTATGAATTCGTTTATTCTTGACTTTGGACATTTTATCAAATTATGATATAAGCAGGCATATAGAAAGTAAATAATACCCGCTAGATATCACATATATAATATAATATAATGATATATGGGATGTTTACACCTCCACATGTACCGCATGTACCCACTGTAATTGAACCTTTTTGGTACTATTTTGACATTTCTTATCAATCTTTAAAAACTAACAAAATTTCTGTGATTTAACTGCATTTACGCCTTATAGTGTTGCACGATGCTGAAACAATTCTTCGCAAATTAACATACATTCAATCATTTACATTACGAATTTTTTTTTCATTTTTCTTTCATTTGCCTAATTTTTCAAGTCTAAACAATTTAAGAACTTCCAGCCTCCACGAAAAAATAAGCACTAAATAAAGTGAAATTGTTTTAATTTGCCATTTTTTGAGCCTGCTCATATTTGAAAGGTCATGCTGACAAAAACAAAACAAAAAATACTCGTGCAATTAGTCCCACATTACACCCATTCGTCATCGTTTCAAAGGTTTCGTCAACATAAAGGGAGAGTTGCCAACATTAGCATTGTAACCTTTTAACAGAATACCATAATGTAAAAGTGTTTTTTGTTACCTAAATGGCATTGAAATCCAGGAGCCTCGCATGTATCTTCACAATATTGACCTGGACATGGATTTAACTTTTGACAAACTTCACCAACCTATGCACAAGAAATCAGATATTTTCCATATCATTTAGTATGAAATGTACAATATTTCGGAAATATTTTCAACAATTTTATTGCGGAAATACTCAAAATAATCAGAACATACTTTTGAACTTTTTGGATTAGTTTGATAGTAAACCCAACCGAGTAACTTGACGCCATTGGCGGGATCAATGTCTTCCAAACTAACGTCATACAAGGCGCATTTCTTTTCCATCTTGTTGTGGCTGAAGGATTGGCAAGACGTTTCGAGTATGCATAATTTGATGCATTCTGTTACACTGACATCTGGGTGTATTGTAATTACATTGCTATGAAGATATGTGTCCTGTTTAACGCTCGAAAAATCAGCGTCGAACTTGCACGGTAATCGTAATATTTTACCGAGTATATGTGTAAGAGACGAAAAACCAGCTACAGCAAATATTCTAAAATGAATCGATTATCATGTTTTAATTTCTATCATTTACGAACGTTAAAAATAAAAATAAACACCTACATTTTAAACATAGCGAACTTTTTCACTGAAAGTTAACTTCTCTAAAGATGAAACAAAAATCTTAAGGCCGCGCTCAACATTGAGGCTGAATCCAATGAATTTAACTTCATTTTACTTTGAAATGTAAGAATGAAGCATAGAAACGACCCAAATCTGAATATATAATTGTAATTTGTGAATGTACAAATATTTCAATTAGAGTGAAGGTGAATGCTGTTGCTATATTGATATTTCAAATAAATAGTTCATCAGCAACTTCTTCTCACCTAAGTTTATGGTGAAAACCTTATCAATTTTGTCTGGGAAAAAGAGGCTACACATAAGTTAGGCCTCGTTCTTCCAAACATTTTTATAACAATTTTCACCGTAAATTCATAAGAAGGATAAATGTTCAGATTAATTTACTCAAGCTGTTTGCATTAAAATGGACGATGCATTTGTTTTTTTATTAAAAAAAGATTATGGTCATTTTAGGACAAGAGAAGTCAAAACGTTTTTCGCTGTTTTGTTACACTAAGTTATGAAAACCTCATCCGTAAAATTTTTTTCCGCAAATAATTATATTCGCCCTAAAATTAAGAGACCTTAAAACAGACTCATGGATGCAGCTATTGGACAGAATTTTTATATCCGTCACGTATGATTATCAGTTTTCGTGACATGGATATATCAAACCCAGTCGGAAAAAAACGTTTTTTAACGTTAAAAAGACGTCTTGAAAACGCCTTTTCAAGACGTCGAGGATACGCTGTAGGAAAGATGTCTTCTAAACGGACAAACCCATAAGGGTAATGAGGGTCAATCAAAGAAATTGGTCCAACGTTATGATATCCTTTTTCAGTCTTAAGTGTCGATTAGGTTACTTGCCCGTTTTCCTTTTCTACTTTTAATGAGTAAACTCTCCTCCACAAATTTTGACCTAGGAGGATAGAAAGAGAAGGAGAATTGCACTGGGGAATTACACATTTTTCTTATGACCACGTCAAAATATTTTGTGCCTCAGTTATGCTAAAGCTTTTTAGAGAAGGCATAATTACAATGGATAGGTTCTCTCATGATTCTCTCAGAATTTCTTAAATCACCACAGTTTTTCCTTGTATAAGTTTTTACATTTTGAAGGAAATATTAACCAAAGAAATTTTTTTGGAAAATCCAACTTTCGCTTTATGCTTTATGCTTGGAAAAATCACAATTTAAGCCTCACAATCCTGAAGTGTATGCTTATAAAAACAGTGTAGAAAATCATCCTTCTAGTTGATGAAAATTAAAAATTTGGAAATAAAATTCCTACTAAAAGCACGGTAAATATGTAGAAATGTTTACTTTTTTTTCATTGATTTTTTTAATTATGTTGTGAGAATTTTGTAACCCAATCGGTATGCAGCAGTTATTGTTTAGAAGAGCGAATCAGACTGCAGACATCTGCTGTTCAAAATAATTTATGCAATTAACCGCTAATTTTAAAATTCAGTTTTCTGTTATACCACCACCTATCGTAACGAGCCTTAGTTCAATAGGATCAATAGAGTTTCGTCCCCTTTACATTCTATCCTCCTAGGGTGAACAAAAAAAGTCCGACAATTATTACCATTATTATTATTGATATCATATTGACATAGGTTGACTTCGCAAAAAAAAAATGAAATTTCTGCTATCAGCCAACTTGTAACAGAAACAACAAAAAATATATTAGCAAATAAATCCAACCAAATTAAAACCTATTCTTTTCTTCTTTTTCATCGTGTCCAAACCTATTTTTATTTATTTATTTCTCGAATGTTTTTACAGGATGAAACACTTCAAAAACTAACGTTTCTGTTATCAATGTGTGTCCTGTAACTGCGTTTATAACAGTAACAGAGGTAGGGGTTGTGGCATTGCTGGTACAAACCCAGCTTCAAAACAAATACACATAACATTTTTTGTTCTTGTCTCCACCCAATGAGTGGATAAAAACTATCTGTGATCCAATCTTGACCAAAAACACCCAATGAGAAGCTTCCCCTTAGATGACTGACCCAGTCCTGTGTCAATTGAGACAAATGTAAACACTAAAGCCTTAGGAAATGATGTCTGATCAAGTGCTTTTTTCAAGAATTTTTTTCTATTCTGTTCCGATCTTATATGCAGGAGTAACGAGTTAAAAAGTTTTCCACCCATAAATGTGAAAGAGCTTCTAGCATACTCCAAGCGAAGCCTTGGTAACACAAGCATTTACCATTGTTTCGTGTGGATTTACCATGACTCATTCGCTTGAAATAATAAGTAAAGCTTTCACACACATTTCCGTCTATACAGTCTTTCACAAACTCACAAGAGCCTCTTTATATTATTTCGAGAGGCAATAAAGCAATTATCTTTTCCATACAGTTTTCGTTAATATTACCAACCGCTCTCTTGTGAAATGAACACAGTTTATTATGCTGACTTTCGGTTCTATTGAGCGTTAAAATTCCACAATATGTAAGGGTAGATGTGATCATTGACTGGTATATCACTCGCACAGTGTTTTGGGTGAGCTGGGGACGAAGTTTGTTAAGCATTCTTAGTTTTCCACTTGCTTTTTTATAAGTATACTCAAAGTTGGTGTTGAGATTTAGTGTTTGATCGATTAACACTCCTAAGTACTTGTAAGATTTTGTGACTTGAACAAATTTGAAACAATCATGTGCAATCGTTATTTGATCTGGCTGTTTCCTCAACGCAGGGGCGGCGCCGAAGAGCATTGCTTCCGTTTTTCCTTTACTCTAATTCAAGATCAACTCATTTTCAGAGCACCAATCGGATATACGTTGCGTGTCTGTAGATATACGAATTTCTATTATTTAAAGATCCTTGCCTGCAACAAATATGACGGTATCATCGGCGTATTTAATACATTCACTGTGCTTTAGACAAGAGGTTAAGTCGTTGAAAAACACATAAATAGTTGTTGTCCCAGATCGATCCCTGAGGAACACCGCTCATTGCACTCATTTCTTCAGATAAACAATTATCGTATGATGTAGGTTGGATCCTCCCAAACAAATTATCAGATAGGTTTCTCTGTAAGCTGCTTAAAATTCAAGAGCCTCGTCATTTCTTTAATTTCCTTGTGATTACTGGAGTTCAAGTCATTAACCAAGTTCAAGTCATTAGCATGTAAGTAAGGCTGTAAGTTACATGCAAAAGCTTAAATAAACATTCACCCTAACTAATTAAATAAGTAACAAATACCTTCGAATATTGCGGAAACTGTTGCACAATTGACCGGTTCTCTAAAATTAATAGTGAGTATTTGGATCAGGGATGACTATGGATAATAAAGAACGGAATATAAGTGATGAAATGCTAACCCATACCTACGCATTGGTATCAAAGTAAAATAAAAGGAATTTATTCATCAATAATGGTAGGTAGAATAGCTCAGTACTGATTAAGAGAACGTAATAAAGAAGCTTACATTTGTACTACATACTATTGATAGGAGATTTTTTATGATAGCACAACAGCTAGTACGGTGCAATTGCCCTCCAAGGGAACAGATAAAGGACTCACATAGACAACACAAAATGAATTTGCAAAGGTAGACATAATTAGCAAATCGTAATGACAGAAAACTTTGAAAATAATTCAACCACAAAATCCGATATTTTGGCGTCCTCAGCTCACCATGTTCCTGACGTCGATAAAATTGATAAAATAGACACTAGAATGTTTTATACTGATTATAAAACAAGAAAATGATATTATGAAATAGTAACGTAACTCCTCAGGAGTTTCCACTCTTTTCATTCCTACACTAGCTTCAACTGATTTTGAGCTGAAATATACAACAGACACTCGTTCATTAAATGTTGTTGTAGCGCATAAAGTTATCTTTTCTTATGGAAACTATATGATCGGTGATCGGTATTTTATAGAAGGGTAGATTATCGAAATAAATTCAAATCAGCTTCCCTCTCAGTGTGGACATTTTATTACCGAACTTTATAGCTCGAACCCGTTTTTTATAAAACGGTTTTTTATTTTTAAAAAAACAGTGTATTGGGTAACATCATTTTTGTTGCCTCCCTGTGAAAGATTTTAAAAGCATGAAGCTAATTATATTTCATAAATCATATCATGTGAAGATATGCAGACGAATTAAAAATTACAATCACTTATTAGATTCTAAATATAGAAGCTTCTTGCAGAGTTATTATAAGGTTATAAGTTATAAAGCATACTAGTGGCCTCCGTAGCCCAAATTTAGACATTGCCAGACATTTTAGCCAGATGAGATCTTTTGTTTTATTCAATAACAAAAGATTGAATATTCATTAAGCTGTCTTTTTGTTTATTTAGTTATGTTTGGTTTCAGCTTCGTTTCAGTTTCGTTTCAGTAATGGGTATCAACCTTTTGAAGTCATGAAAAGGAGGATTATGTTCAACTAAAGGCGTTTACACTATTACCCAGTGGGTAAGTTTCAACTCAATCAAACGTTTCGAAAGGTGTGAAGACTTTAGCCAGTTAATGACACAAAATACATAAAGTATAAGCTCTCTCAAATTACCTTAGAATGTGTTCATTTTTGACATAGCAGAGATTATAGAAGAGATCCAGGCAGAAATCGACTGGCGAAGGGAATAAAATCTTTGATAGGATGAAATTATTTGAAGTTATAGTAGGTATGGTACCCGTTGTTCCTTGAAAATGCAGATATATTAATATACTGATTCGTATTTTTGCTCTTTATTTCAGCGAGTGAATTGTCAACGAAAAATGTTTCGAGTAAAGAAAAATAAGACGTGAATGTGTCGATGTCCTGAAACATGATTCATCGAGAGTAAGAACTGATTTTAGGAGGAGTTAATATTTATTTGTATATTATGTAGCACAAATATATTGTGAACCTCAGATCATAAATTACTAGTATTCAATTTGTAAAAAGTAGGATCAGTGAATGAGGTTATATGCTTATTTTAAAAATGTATTCGAAGCTCAACTGCTCAACTGGACAACCCCTTGGACATAAATCAGTTCCCAAGCAAAGATAAGTGGCCCGGTTTTGAACCTTGACACTAGATCACAAGCCTGTAACGCGCTAACAAAGGAACAGAAGTTGTTTGTAATTTTTATTTTGCAGTTCTATTTACAAAACATTTGAATTCATTTGATATTTTAATAGCCAACATAATATAATATACTACAATCCATTATATTCTGAAGCATATGGAACAAATATGCAACGATACTCTCCTCAAGTAAAGTGTAGGGACGTTAAGAATGTCAACATT
Source organism: Turritopsis rubra (assembly GCA_039566895.2). Taxonomy (NCBI): domain Eukaryota; kingdom Metazoa; phylum Cnidaria; class Hydrozoa; order Anthoathecata; family Oceaniidae; genus Turritopsis; species Turritopsis rubra. Next base: position 11,222,792 of record CM077621.1, read on the forward strand.
TCAACAAGTTCATTTGTTCTTACAGTGATGCCTACAATGTTGTCAGTGAAGCTTTCTTGTTTATCTTTCCATTTTATCTGTACTTAGTTAATTTCAAAACTTAGTATAATATCTAACTTTATGGGGAAAAAATACAAAGAAAACTGACATAAACACATGAAAGCTTCACCAACAAAATTAATTTCTGAGGAATTGTTACCCCGATTGGATTGTAACCGTCTCTATAAAATTAGCGTTTTTCTATTATCTTCTTATAAGAACCCAGTGTTTGCAACGCTAGACAAAAACCATAAGCTACTGACAGAAACTAGACGTTACCGAAGAATTCAGGGATGAAACACGCCAAATGAATCGACATTTACACAAAAGGACCTTGAATATTTGAAAGAAAATTGAACCTTGAATGAATGAGTTGAAAATTGAATGAGTTTCTCCCAGCAATGCTTTCTTAAACCGTAGATTACCAAAGCCATCGAGAATGTCTGTTTAAAACCCAGTCTCTTAGCCAGTACTCGGTTGTAATAATCGTTAAACATATATTTATGAACACTAATAATAATTATAAAAATAAATATTTAAATTCTTTAATTTTCTTTCTGTTATCCCGCTTCTTCTTCTTCGTCCTCTTCTATTAACTTGTTGACGGAGTTTTTTAAATTAGATAATTTCTCTATAATAGAAAAAATAAAAAAAATTAGTTTGGATCTGAATGCATTCCCCGTTTTAGACGCATTTATGATCATTTTGGATTCAACAAGAATGCCGCTTTGTGAAATGTTTTTGTTGTCATGCTCACATTTGCAACCAGGATCTTTCTTGGAATAGTCTAAAGTCCAACAGGTAACAAAACATCTTCTCACTATCTTCTGCTTTTTATCAATTGCCAAAAGAACTGTTCATAGTATCATAGAAATATGAAAGGTGATAGAGTAGCTTCCAGCAAATTCTCTAATCTACTTCTATTCAATGTTTAAACAATCACGACCGATAATGATGGTATTTTAAATAATCGTTAAAAAACCGACAATTTCAAAGTAAAATCGAGTATATTTCATGAGCTTGGGTGCTTTTTAGAAGGACCTCCAAAAAACCTTCCTTTTTCGGAAAACCCGAACTGAATCAAAGGTTCCATTATTTCAATATGTTGCAAAGTATATTTCCGGTTATACCCTGACGTTTGATTTCACATCTCGTAAACTGTAAGGGCTTTTGCATAGTTATCTCAGATGCTAAGTCGTACAGGATTGAAGATTCAAGATGTCGTGCTTGAAAAAATTAAACTCGAAACTTCTTGGCAGTGTTTATAACAGTCTTTTAATAATTGTATTTTTATGCAAAATAGACGAAAAGACATGGTCTGAAGTCACCTATTCAAAGAAGACAATAGTAGTAATAATTAATTTTTGAGAATTTGAACACTTCTGTTACGAGGAGCAATGAACTTCCATATATAGCGCGATAACTTACGTTTGATTTTTATCGCTTTTCAACACGCATCGGACAAAAGAAATTATATCGTTATTTTTCCATTTTCATATCTCTATGATAGTATCAAGTTTTAACCATTTGATAAATATAAACAACTTAAAATCTCGGTGATCTTTCAAGCTCAAAATGTATTTTGTTTTGTACAAGAAGCGATGATATTAAAGGCAATAAACGAATATAAGTATCTCAAAAAAATGAAGACTCGACAATTAGGTGCCCAAATAAGAAGAAAATGTAACCGTTGTAAATGTAGCTGCCCAAACAAGAAAAAAATGTAACCGTTCGCGATCCCTGCCAGTGGATGCTGAGTAAGCACAGAGTACTGGCAGTCTCTGCTTATATACTCATTTATTGCCTTTTAAAGGAAGCGCTTGGAGTTAATATTTATTGAGCGATAATAGACATTTTCATTAATAAGTCAATCGTGATTTAACAGACATTGCCTCGTTTCTAATGGTGATAAGTATTAAGCTCTTTTACATGACAATAGTGATCATAACATATTCTAGTTATCTTTGGTTGGGAATTACAGGCAAAAAACATTTTTTACTGAACTAGCAATGAACTTCCATATATAGCACGATATCTTGCGTTTGATTTTTACCGCTTTTCAACACGCATCGGGCAAAAGAAATGATATAACTACAAAATTAAAAAAAATACTAGAATACCAAATACCAAAGATAACTAGAATACTAATGGAAAGGCAATCTTATAAAAGTTTTATGATCATAAAATATTATGGCCCCCAGGGTATTTCGTCTTTTTTATGAGGTGCGAGGGCGAAGTCATTATTATTTTCACTCGAAATGGTCTGCATATAATTTTCAAAACCTAAATTTTCTAAAGTGGAAACATCCCCATACTTCAACGGAACAAACTAGAGTACCTCAAATGTTTCATTTAAAAGGACCGACCCTGACCTCCGGAAAACTTAATTAACGCCCAGTGCCTTCAATAGAGCATTTGTGGTATCCATAACAAATATTTTCAGGAGGTAAAAGGTACAAATAAAATGTTCCTGTAAGTGATATTTTGAAATTACCTAATGAAGAATGTGATGGTGATTCAGATGGTGTCAACTTCCTCCTGCGCTGGAGTGCCTTTTGTTCTTTCTAGAGAAATTATGAACAGAGAAAGTATTAAATACTCTCTACAAAAATAAAATCAATATTTATTTAAATCAAATCATTTATTTATACTGGTTATACTATTTAATTACTATTTCTATGCTTTTTTTTTAATGGAGAATGGCTTACTTGTTTTTGTTTGGCTATAACTTTTCTTTGGTTCGACAACTTTTCGTTGTTTTTATTTTTTGTTTCGTATAGTTTTTCCCAATTAACGTTTGGGATTTTCAGTTTTGTCGAAAGTTCGTCCTATAAATTGAAGCAAGCTGAAAATAATAGTCATGTTGAGGAGTGAAAGGACCAAAAGGAACAGAAGAACAAAAGAACAAAAGGGAAAAGAAGGAAAAAGACGCTTTATAGGATTTATGATTTAAATGAATGGGGTCATTCAGACCCCCATAGGTTATTCATTGTTGGGAATTACTAAGAAGAGGAATAGATTCATGAAATCTTCGTCACACCTATTTGCTACACTCTCTTTGGTAAGGGCACACTTTCTCTGAGGTGATATGAAAGTAAAAGTCAGATGTAAAAATGTCTGTAGTTCAAAATAGGTTAAATGATAGAATTCATACTTCACTGTCTTCATAATTTTCGTTGTCACTCGTGTCAGGCGATTTCATATCAGCTTCTGCCTGCTTCATCCACAATGGAAGACCAGTTTCAGACGGCATATCCTGCTCTACAGACACTCGTATTGGACAGAGCGAATTTTCTTTTTCCCAATGTTTACTCTAAGGAAAAAGAAGAAAAATGTTACCTAGATGAAAGAGAACTCTTTGGGATAGTAGGAATTATTAGAAAACATTTTCATTAAATGATTCCAACTACAATCTCTAAAGTTCAACATCAATCTAGCTTTATAACTCTCCCCTTGAATTCATTGAAGCAGGGCTTTAACAGTAGATGAGAGAATATTATATTCAACATTAACCAGAAAAATAAGCAAGATAAAAACTTGTACTGAGATAAATTTTATATTCTTTACTTGAGTGTTATGGAGAACGTTCCTAAGTTTCTTTAGCATCCTCCTTCGCTCCTTGTCTTGAAAATTTATTCCTAATATTCAAACTATCAAACTGGTTTGTAATCCTTCACTCGTCTACGCTGTTGTTTTGTTTTTTTTAAACTAAGTTCAAGTAAATTCTACCTTGTCTTGTGTTTTCAGAATTTTTGATGAGTTTTCCTTTAAAACATAGCTGATTTCAGAAGTTTATGTTATAAATTTTTAAAGGGATTGTTTTAATCAACTAGAGGAATAATCAACCAGAGAAATATCCAGAAATGCAATTAGATGATTAATCAGAGTTTTTTGTGAATTTTTTGTTTTTTCCATTCTGGGTGTTTTCTCATTTTCTTTCTTCTCATTATTCTCAATAAGCGATCTGTGAAAGGAGTCTAGAAGCCAGCTCATCTTTATATTAATGAAACTTTTTGTACACGTATTTTATTTTTTTATTTTATTTTTTTTTATTTTTATTTTTTTATAAACACCAGAGCCTAAAATTCACTAAGACGATACCCAGAGGGCAAAATCTTCAAAAAGTCTATGAGGGGGAATGTTTTCCATAGGGATGACAATCAATATCGCCTGTTGTTTCAATAAAAAAACACTCCTCCACAGGGACTTTTTGAAGATTTTGCCCACTGGGTAAGTACTATATATTTCTGTTATATATATATATATATATATATATATATATACTATATATTTCTGTTTTCTTAGTATATCAAGTAAGCACCACTTTAGCAACAAAAGTAGCCCATTTTAGCAAAACAATAAGCATTAACTTTTCTGTTCGATTGTTACTGGTACTTATAAAAAATTTGTATTTGCGTATTTAGCTCTGCTTTCCTACTGATTGTTGATCAAAGAGGAAGGATTCGTGTCACTTGTACCACCACAAGTAATACCATATCAGACCCAACCTTATTGATACCGGTAGTTGATATTTTTAACTCACAGTTATGAAAACATGAACTGGCATTTCCATATAGTTTTCGAAATGTTTAGACATGTAATAATTATCATGTAAAAATTTCCGAAGTATAGTCACAAATTCCAAGGAAAATATGTTCCAGTGTAAAAATATATTACTTATTTTATTTATTTATTTATTTATTTATTTATTTATTTATTTATTTATTTATTTATTTATTTATTTATTTATTTATTTATTTATTTATTTATTTATTTATTTATTTATTTATTTATTTATTTATTTATTTATTTATAAAATATTTATAATTTATAATCTCAAAGGAGACGTCAACAGTTACTGAAGATAAACAGAAACCAGAATCAAGCGAAAATAAAACAGATATTACGTGAATATAAATTGATACCTATCGGTACTTATTCACACATAAGACCCCACAGAAGATCTCCAAATTACCCAAATGTTTTTACCACATATTAGGACCCGTGAACAAAATTTGGCACCCCAAATCACGTCAGTTTTCCCCATTGGTTATAAAGATATTTACCTTGGTTTGCCTTGATTTTGTTTCCTATTGACATCGCGCAAGAAAGTAGCATAAAATCTTTTGTGTGAACTTACTTTGCGCAGCAACACAAATAAAGCTCGATGACTACACTTACCGAAATTAAAAGTAACCATTTTTATTCTTAAGCGAAATAAGAGACACGTAACCGGGCTACTAACAATGCGTAATGCGTGTAAATTAAATTCTAATGTTTAACATTCATGAAAAACAAAACAGGTATTAGCCATCCCCAAACAATTTCCAGTCATTCGCAACCAACGAAAGAATTTAACTCCCAATGTTCGATTTTTACGGTTTGTGCTATAATCACATTCTCATAAGTAAATTAAGTTTTCTTCCAGCTTCAAGTGTTTCGTATATTGTTGAAGCCTGCAATGTTACAGCTTCGCCTTTAACCTTTATGACCAATCGAAAAGGAACCAATGTGACCAATGAGGAAACGTCAGTTAATACCATTGGTTATCAAAAAAAATTTTGCCCTTGATATTTTGTGGGGTTTTTTCCCGTACGCAATGCATTGGCCTCACTGAGTGGTGTCGACGTAGTGACATTACTCATAGTTATAGAACATAACATTTCATCTGCCATAAAAAGGCATAAATAAATGGAAGAAATTCTTGCATGTCCAGCAAACGGGCTTCGCTCCCCCAAAGCTTTGGCAAAACACATCGATAGCTTTTTCCCTTTTTCAAGATTTGAAATAAAAAGACCTTCACTAATTTAATTCAAACGCAATCCAATTGATTGGTGAATTAACGTTGTTTTTTCAAACGCAGTTCAATTGATTTGTGAATTTATTTTGTTTTATAGATGAAAGATGAAGAAACTGATCTTATTATAATTTACAGTTTACTGTATTACAAAAAACAACATTTTTTTATGAAATAAATGAAATTTTGTTCTATTCTAAACGAATTTCCATAAATTTCACTCACTAACTGGTCTCTATGGCTGTCATTATCTTTTCTCACAAAGAAGCAGAATTAGAGAGGAAATATTCTAGACAGAAGTTTGTATGATTATCTTGTTTCAAAAATCTTTAAAAAAAGTGATTGGATTTTATATTGTTGTATAAAATATGAATTATAGATAACATAGAGATTAGTTTCATCGAACATGATAACTTCTATTTTTCATGATGGTAGATAATGCTATGCAAAGAAACTTACCATTGTTTTCATTGAAGAACATCTATTTAATATTTTCCCTGAAAGAAAAGAAAATGAACAGTTTTTAAAAGAAAAAAATTGAAAAACAAGAAAAAATGAAAAAGTAGGAGAAAAATATCTGCAATCTGATTGGTTAATCAGTAGAGTACTAGCCGCCAAGGCGGCGTCGTTCGCCGCCCATGAAAACTTTCAGTGTGCGTTCTCCCAGATGAGGGAAAAATAAAATTTCGGAAAGCTATTTGAAAGTACTACCAGCTTATAGAATTCGAAATGCTGATCAAGAAAATGTACAGGATCTTATGTCTACGACGAACCGTTACAGAGATATGCTTGATCAAGGATTTTAATGACCTCACAGCACCCCGTTGATAAAATTTTGCCCAAATCTTTTTGTCACCCCATCGCCAATGTCGCAGACCCCCAAAAACATCAGTTATTCCTATTGGTTCTCGAGATAATTTTCCCTAAATCTCGTGTTCGATTTGGGTCGCAAAGAGTTTCACATTGACGTCACACAAGAAAAAACAATGAATGTGTAATCTTACGTTACTGACTCCCCGATCTCTCTCACTACTCGCGTCTACCATTTTGCGTGACAGACAAACAGACAAACAAACAAACAAACAAACAAACAAACAAACAAACAGACAGACAGAGAATCGGGTATTAATATATAGGATATCTCATTTATCAGTGCAAATAAAAAATAAATGCAATGCAAATAAATGATTTGTATACATTTGAATGCAACAATTCTCACATTTGAATCCTAAACAAAGTTGGCGTTTTTTCGTCTTTTCGATTGTTTGTATTTTATATTTTATAAGAAACTCGAAAAGTATTTCCCATATTGCACTCGGCACTGTGCGATAACTAAAATATAACGAATGAGGACACAAAATATTCAGAGAAACTGAGAAAGAGAAAGTATAGAGAACATTTATTGTAATATTCCTCGATATTTAACTTTTGTAAACAAACATATGTTTTCCTGTGTGAAAGTAGCACGTGCTATTTCAATAACATCGTTCCCTTGTCATAAAAGATTCATTCGAAGTCTCATTTTTCGATTTTCTTTCCTAGAGAATCGACAGATTTTACTTAAACAGCTCTAGAGATTGTCTATATATTCAGGGAAAACTTTCTAATTAGATAGAATGTCGTGTCCAGTTAATCTGTGATTAGTTAGCTAATTAGATAAGTAAGGATCATGTATTGAGATTTTACTCCTTAAAGCCGAATTTGCTTCATGTCTCAGCGGAAATTTTTGTCGATTCAATTTTCACACAAAAAGTGCTTAAAATACAATAGGTACGGTAATTTTTGGACATTTTTCCTTCCGAAATTTGTTTGTGCACTTGGCATATTTGGCATATTTTTAAAAATTTCTCAGCGCTGTCTTGAACAAATTTTAAAGTTATAAGGGCTCAAAAAAGACATATGTGAAATCTACAAACATACAAAAAATTTAGCTTGTTGCACTTACATGTAAATCGAATTCGTTTGTTTGTTTGTTTGTTTGTTTGTTTGTTTGTTTGTTTGTTTGTTTGCTTGCTTGTTTGTTTGTTTGTTTGTTTGTTTGTTTTTTGTTTGTTTATTTATTTGTTTTTTGTTTGTTTGTTTGTTTGTTTGTTTGTTTGTTTGTTTGTTTGTTTGTTTGTTTGTTTGTTTGTTTGTTTGTTTGTTTGTTTGTTTGTTTGTTTGTTGCTGATTTTCGGTTTTTAATGGGTTTATTTGTATGTGCTGTGTTCTTTATGTGCATGCGATAATGACTTATAATATTAGCTATAATCGTTTAAGAGATCTCTTTCACAAAGGAAATTTTTTCTTAACATTAATTAAGACTAATGACTAACATTAAGAAACACGAAGAATGAGGAATATTAGTGTTACGATCTACATCCCCTTTCGTACTTTATGATATTTTCGAGTTAGTCATTCCATCATGCGAATACTTTCTATCTCCCGCACTCTCAAGGGACCGCCATAATAGTTCGAGATAACGATAGCAATTTTTTTCTAAAGAGTTCAAGGGGACAAAAGAAATTATTCGAGATGGAGAAAAGTTTAAGGTATCGAGTGTTTAAGATTCAAGATACAAGTCGACCGTAGAGTCCAATTTTACACTACAAATAGCGCGTGTAGATTCACTTTAGGTATTTATACGGCTTACTTTACGAGGTAAAGTCTTGATACTATCCAAGAAGGGGAGCCATCCTAAACATGTGAGACCAACTTATGCTCAGTGTCGTTCGTTGCAAGTTAATTTTTAATTTTAAGATAATCTAAGATTTAGTCTGGAAACGGTATTCATGTGTATATTCGTAGTTTGTTTTGCTTTTGTTTCTGTTTTTGTTGATTCTGTTGTTGTTGTTGTTGTTGCTGTTGTTGTTTTCTGTACCTCATCTAATAGTATACTTATGTGAAGATGAAAAAGAACCCATATAATTTCCAAGCATATTTTAGCTTTTACTAATTGGATTAATCCTCTGAAAATGCCAGAGCTATTACAAATTCAACACAACTTACCTGGTAATGACTCATCTTTTGTTGTCAATTTAGAGAACAATGGAGACTTTTCTTTCGATGAACAGGCTGGTACTACCGATACCACTCTTCTGTTTAAGCGACGTCTTCCTTTAAAGTTCTTGCCACGATCCAAGCTTTTTGATTTTTGTAATGTCACTATCCTTTTCTTAAAGCCTTCTATTAATTCTGTAAGTTAGAAAAATAATCAGCCATTAAACTTTATTGTTTACAAAGTTGCAGTGATTCTATGATTAATCACATGTGGAATTATGTATTATGACTAGGCAATTAAACGAAGCAGTGAAATTTGTCACCTTGTTCAATTTAATAATTTTGAAGCAAAATCTTACTTATTAGTTCCTTAATTTTTGTTTGATATGTATTTTGCCCAAATGCCCTTTTTGCTATAAAAATATCGATGATATTCAGAAGTTTTCAGAACCTCTTTTCTTACTATCATGATTTCAGCTACTAAATGTGGCTCTTTCATCACGTATGAGACCACGATATATTAGGGAGGTAATATAGTACAATATATTATAGAGATAATATAGAAATAACATAATAGTATACTATAATGCTATAATGATACTTTGCTGCATTCTTTATGAGGATTGCATATGATAGCAGTATTTAAGAACGGCTAATATATCGTGGCCTCATACGTGATGATATTCCCCTAAATTGTGTTATAGTGAAAGTCATTGTGAGCCACTCAACCGGAGGTGAAATCTCAAGAACGCAGAGACGGATCTAGAACCTAGGCGAAATTTATGGAGGAGAGTAAGGGCATTAAGGGTATAAAAGAAACACGTGCAAATATCCTAATCAACACTTAAGTTTTAACTGGAACGGAACGCGTTTCACCCTTGTTAGGGTTTAGCAGTCATCCATAGCTGTCTTACATTCTAATGATATATTCGTTAACATTCGTGCTAATACATTCCATAAGTCAACAGAAGGTATACACACAGAACGAATAAAACACCAGTGCGATCGCTCTAGTTGTTTTGTTGTTGTTGTTGTTGTTGTTGTTGTTGTTTTACGGTTGCCCATCAATAAGTATTTATTAAAGAATCTATTATCACTAGTAATTGCATGTTTTCAAGTACAATAGACCTTTTCATAAATTAATTGCACAATAATAAAATTTGTGTTTCAATGTAAATATTTATATAAATTTATATATACATTATTCACAAAGTTATAACACTTTAAGTTTTCTGTTTTACATGAAAACGAGACATGTGTTGCTACTCTCTTCATGATAACATTTTTATAAAAGAATTGACCAGAACTTTTGTTTAAATATGCAAAGCGAAACAGGTGTTTCCGTTGTTTGTTTTGTCTAAAGATACTTCAGCATAGTGAATTTATCATCATCACTTCACTGATCGTTGTCATTTTCTACGAAATAAAATTTCAAAAACCATTAATTTTTGTTGGTAATTTGTACTCTACAGAATTGTATTTTTCAGATACCGTTTAAGCCAATCAGATCCGTGTAATTTTATACACCTCGAAAATCTGAAGATCTACGTTCTGATTTTCGAGTTCAGTTCCGTTTATTTGACAGCAATTATCGAAATTTATAAAATCGTGTCATGTCAAATTTCCATGCAAATTTCCCCATGTGTTTCAGCAACGCCATTTCTTCTTCTGTTTTGTATTTTAAAACAAAATGGCCGCAAATCCTTTGAAGTAAACTCTATTTTGTTTATATCAGCCTTCTGCTTCGTGTTGTTCAAATTGACTTTTATGATTCCAACATCAGATGGGGACACAATATGTTACCGCCGAAAAACGTTTGTATTACTTCAATTGTTGTGGATTTATAAATATTCAAACATATCCAAAAGAAAAGAGAAGAGAAGTGTATTAGAAATATTACGGAAGAAAACAAATTTCTATATACCAGCTGGTAAATACGTCCGACAAAATTGTGGATGTCGTTGCGTTTTGTAAAAGCTGTTGCATTTTGTAATAAAATCGGTACGTTTTGTATACCTCCCGCGTTTTGTAATAAAATGTTGCTGCGTTTGGTAATAAAAATGCTGCCGTATTTTGCAATAGCAAAAATTGCTAATGCGAGCCAATTATGATTACCGTGAAACAATGTAAAGCATCAAAACAGGGCCCGTATGGACAACTGCGTAAGGTGTATTGTGCGGACATCGTCGGCCCGTAAGTAGCCATTGACTTACTGCACATTAGGTTTCGCATCTCTAGCGGTAAGTCAACCTCTAAAGATACAATTCCGTTAGCAGAACAGCTAAACTGGCAGCCAAAGAAGTTAAAACTCCAAGTTACCTGCGTGCTTATGTTCAGTTATAATTGCAGTTCTAAGGCCCTAATCTTACTTGCTAAAGTTGCCTTAAATTAGTTGTAGGGAACTGATCCGAAATGATGTAATTCAACATCATCTCCTGCTTGGAACGAAAAACACAAGAAAAAAAACGTTAAATCTCTGTTTTTGTTTGTTTTTTTGTTTGTATTTTTGTTCTTTTAAAATAATTCGTAGTTTTTTTCAGAAATGATGGAATGGTTTACCGCAAACCATATTTATTTTGCAAATATGGAACTTTTGCTTTGTATCTGTACGTATTTTAAATTATTATTTTTTTAAAATGTCCAAAGAATCATCAGTGCATTAAGCGAAAGGTTTCAAATAATATAACTTAACTATATGTTATCCACGCACATATTGATCGGACGTGAAAGTATTTTAACTGTGTAATTAAACAGATGAAAGAACGTTGTTTATTTTATATACGCTTCTTCTTTTTTATACGCAAAATTTTGGCTTAGCCTCAATACTGCTTAAGCTGTTTTCTTGTACAGACTGATTTGTTGCTTACTTGCTTCTTGTTGACTATCTACGTCAGAAGACCAAATTTGCGTGTTTATCTATTCACGCTGACCAGCGCGGGGTTTTATTAAACAAATGGAACTTTTATTACACGTTTCTCATCAGCAAGCAAAAAGTATTTGTCCCTTTTTACTCTTTTTATTTCAGTGTTAGATTTTGTTCTCATTTTGTTTTTTGGTTTTTCATTGTTGATCAAATCCAGTTAAGGTTGGGCTGTTACTTAGCAGTTGCTTTGGTTTTTGACAGATTTGAGCATCATGTTCTTTATAAAGTGTTGCTTAGCTAACAGAAACCGTGTATCTCTTATCGTTCTTTTAGCAATTGACAACCCAATCTACAGTATGATTGGGTAGTCAATTGTTATAAGAACAATAAGCCTCTTTTCCCCCCGACTCTCCACTTCTTCGAAGCTCCGTCTGAAAAAAAGAAGGAGCTGGGCTTCCCTGTTAGCATCTACCGTCAATTACCATTAACATTAATCTACATCATGGAAGTAAATACCTTGAGAAAAGTAAAGTGCACAGCTTTATAAAATTGTCTCAAAATTTCTATGATCAGCATACAATTCACAGTACAATCATTGAACTCACAGAAGATAAAATAGTTTACTTGAAATAACATTTGCTTCCTGAACAAGTCCAAAGTCCTTCGCATCAGCAATTTATCTTATCGATAAATTTTACTCCATTACTTATTAATTCCTTTTTTCAAAATCAACAATTGTGTTAACCAGACACGACTTTCAAAGTAAGTAGTCTTTAGTCGTTCACATAAAAACTGAAACAATAATCAACAAACCGTACAGACATATAGAAACATTTTTACGTGTTTTCTTTGCATTCAACTCGCCTTAATTTACTAGTATTTTTTTCTTTAAGTTCTTTGCAGAACATGAACAACGCTGTTTAAATATTATTTCATATGACCATGTTAAGTCAACAAGTACAATGAGGTCATAATTAAATAGAAATTAAGCAAAGAAAATGAGAAAAGAAAAATAAAGATTGTACAGAGATTTCAATCCTGGTGAATATAATGAGGTTTTCTGAACAGGACAGTAAGTGAAAACCCTCTGTGAGAAAGAAAGTGAAGAAACACATCATCGAAACTACACATCGAAAACCCTTCAGACGATGACGACTGCCATACAGCGTCATGAGACTTCCTGTTAATCTTGATAAGGAGTTGATAAGGTATCTTGCACGTTTTCCTTTTCTTCTCTAAATAACTAAATTCACCTTGAATTCATGAATTTTGCCTAAAGCTCTAGATGTAAGCTCTAGAATCGCCTAAGACATTTGATAAGCTCGGAAAAAATTTTTCGCTTCTAAACTTTCATAAAATTTCTCAAAGAAGCTTTTCAAGTTGAATTCTAAACTGTTTGTGTCGTGTGAAAAAGGCAATTACCTCAGGAAATAAAGTGTTTTATAAAGTTCTCTTATCATGCTTAAATACTGTAATTTATCAATGTTATTGTATGCTATGAAACATATTAAATAGGGCAGTGTGGGCGGACACCTGATACGTAAATATTTATCTATATCAAATTTTTTGTATGGCTTTTCATTAGGTTTCACGAAAAATGTGTTCACGTGATTAATTGTTTCGGTTCACGTGAGTTTGTATCATTTTTAGATTCTCATGTCAATTAATTCTGCACATGGAAAGTTAATAGGTAAAGCAGTGATTTGCATTTTCATTAAAAAAAACATTGTTCGCCAAAACGTAACGGTAATAACAATATACAGCGTCGGATGTAGGGTTAGGCAAAACAAGTGGAGGAGTACAGTGTCATGAATTTTCTATTAAACTTAAGTGTTCATTTATCTTATTTGCACGTTTTTCCTTTATACCCTTGATGACCGTGCTCTCCTCCATAAACTTCGACTAGGTTTTAGATCCGCCTCTGATATAGGAACGGTAAGGGTTGGGGTTAGGTGGAACACATGTATGATTCAATATTGATCCTTTAACATTAAGATCTTAAAGTCTCAAAACAGCCACTCTCTTTTAACAGGTTGTAACTTTACCTCTGCTAATAAAATATTGAAGACTGAATAAAAAAACATGGCACTATTGCAAGACATAAAGTAAGACGTTCTGTATTTGTAAAGCTGTTTATTCTGTGAAATCTGGGCGCGTCTACACAATCTGCCAGATAACAAAATCAAATTATTTTCATGGAAAACAATACGTGTCTTAGCCAAGAGCATTACATACAGATGCACAAAGGTTGTTGTAAAAACCGAGACGATGATAAAGAAGATAAAAAGAACGAATTTGCAATAACAAATCGCTAAGCGATACTTTTTTGTCCTATCACTATAGAAATACATAAGCAGATAGAACAAAGTTATTCTAATTTTAAACCAAAACCATGCATGTCATTGTGGAAGACTCGTGCATCAAAATAGCTTCAAGAACTGACCGTTTCCCTTATTCAGTTATCTCTTCAATACCATAGGCGTATTCAGAGTCAGTCAAATAAAGTGGAGGAGTCCAACGTTACGATATTTCTTTTCAGTCTTAAGTGTCGATTAGGTTACTTGCACGTTTTCCTTTTCTCGTTTAAATGGCTAAACTCTCCTCCACAAATTTTGATAGAGCTCTACCTACGCCTTTGAATGCATAATACCAACTACCGCGATGCAATGCAAACAAATCACAGATAGATAGATAGATAGATAGATAGATAGATAGATAGATAGATAGATAGATAGATAGATAGATAGATAGATAGATAGATAGATAGATAGATAGATAGATAGATAGATAGATAGATAGATAGATAGACAGCAACGTTGACAACAAATCCTTACATCGAGTTTCCATCTAGCTAGTTCCATTGTCAGGTCCATATTCTATGCATCAAACTTTTATGGAAATAAACAAATGAACGAAGAAAATAAAAGTGTCAAGAAAGCATTCCGCTAATGTTAGCTATGCGTTAACACACCGATGACATTTTAACCTTTAAAACAACACAAGAGTATCAATCGGACAACTCTTTCAATTGTCTTGAAATTATAAATTTTCCACGTGAAAAGTTTGCTTCCAGTCCAAAAATATCTTTTCAAATTTTAGAACTAGTGGCTGATCACCTGACTTTGCAAGTTGTGGTATTTTTTACCAGGAAGAAGAAGAGAAATACTTAATAGAATCGATGGTATTTTCTACCAGGGGGTAAAAATTGTTTTGCTTGTTATACTTTTTTTACGAATTTTTAACAATAAAAAACTGTTCCATTTATTCAAGATGCCACTATCTCTCACTTATTAAATTTATTTATTTGGTTTATTTATTAATTGGATTAATACTAATAAAGCCTGAGGACGTTCGAGGTAAAATCCAATTATATATTTGTTTATTATAAGAAATTGGTTAAGGGGGTGTACAAGCGGCGGATCTAGAGAGCATGTCGAAGTTTGTGGGGGAGAATGTTAGCTATTAAAGCTTTAAAACACAACGTGCAAATAATCCCATTGATGATACAGACTGAAAACAGAACTTTGTATTAATGTGCTCCTCCACAATTTTCAATACCCAGGGTATGAGTACCGTGGCTAATTAGAATAACTTTCTTCACAAATAAATGAGAGGCCGATGACGCAGAAATGTTAATTCACTTTATTTTGGTAGATTTTCATTGACCTACACCAAGACTTTTTTCGCCACCGTTCAGTATAACGGAAAGACAGTATGGCAGATGAGGTCGGAGGAATGCACCAACTGAAGAGACAGTTTTTTTCATAATTGGACATTATTATGTTTTGTTTTGTTATATTATTTCCCATTATATTTTTCTAATTAAGAATTTCTTCTTGCATGATGGGGGTTCAACTAGTAAGTTACCAAAATAACAAACCCTTCTGAATTTTCCCAACAGCCACTAAATGTCGTTTAAACGTTATAACGTCTTTACAACGTTGTTCGGACTTTTTAGCGACGTTTGTGGTTGTAAAGTTCAGTCTGCATTAAATGAACGGTAAATGAAATTTCGCAATAATATGATAATTAAAATTTGCCATAATAATATATTTCTTACCATCTTCTGTGTGACCATGCCAACTATTCCTTTTGGTTGTGTACTGTAAAAAATAAGCGTATAATAAAATTAAAAATAAAATTAGCAATACTAAGGCGTAGCCACAGCTCAGTCAAAATTTGTGGAGGAGAGTTTAGTCATTTAAAACAGAAAAGAAAAACGTGCAAGTAACCTAATCGACACTTATGACTGAAAAGCATTATCATAACGTTGGACTCCTCCACTTTTTTTTGACTGACCTTGAATACGCCTATGTGTTAGATGGCAAAACAATTAGACAAACTATGACGAATTTAAGGAATAATTCATCGTGCATCTTGCCTAAATTGTTAATTAATCCATTGTTGTTAATGAAAAAACAAACATTTATTATGAAAATAGTTTCTAATTTGACCATAGTTTATCTAATAGTTTACCGTCTAACAAGACCTCTGGTCATAATGTATATTTTACCCTTTTATATGATGTTATGTCTTGACATATGTAATCGTCCTCGTAATTGTATTTCTCCACATCATCTTCGTCTTCTTCCTCCACAAAGAGTATTTGCTTTTTACCAATATGCCTTCCATTATCAAGAGAGTAACCTGTATTTTAAAAAATTGGAACAAAAGTAGTTATACAGTCAAAACCTTGGTCCAAAATCTCTATAATGCGAATTCTCTCTACTTGGACGAAATGTCTTTTTAACGTCCGAACATTTTGAAACGTTGCAAAGACGTCCATATATGTTCAAACCACATCGTTTGCTTGTAAATCTCAGTAACTGGATTACTCATTAAATCTAATCATATTGGAGATTCTCTTGAATGTCCAAGTTACAGAGAAAATCTACTACACCATCATGATGATACTTACCTTTCAGTAGTTTCTTGATACTGTTTGGAATCGGCGTAACTCTTCGTTTTTTCGTTGACTTATTAACTGAACCCTGTTCAACATCATCTGCAGAAGACGATGAAAGTTTTTCCGCGTCATTTTCATCAGTGATACCTACGTTTTGACATGTATCAATTAGTTCATTCAAATCATTTTGAAAATTCCTCTGACATGCATTAAAATCGTTTTCAGCTATATTCTCTAATGATGTAGTCATGCTACTGTAATCACTGAATACAGAATCTCGTCCATCGTTAATTTCATCACCGAATCCTGAGTCCGACGTCAATTTCCTTTGTTTTTCGATACAATCTCGGTCTTTAGGGAAACTCGCCAATGATAATGATGAATTAATAGCTTCCTTGTCTGTTTCATTAAAACGTGATTCCATATCAATCAAACGATAAAAAGCTTTTAGTAAAAACACCATCTATCTCCTTGTTTACACCATAAACACAATAAACAAATCGGTTCTCCTATATACTTTCAAATCAGATGTGGAAAAACTGTTTCATAAATACACATTGATCTTCAATAATTTCTTCTACTACCACTTTGATAACAAGCTTTTTTTATCCTCTTTTACGAAATAAATAGAAATATTTCAATCTACAATATAATTTTATTGATAGTGTTAAGCAGTTGTACAATTACTCTATAGAATTTTGCTAACCTTCCCTTAATCCTGGGAAAAACTTCGTCAACAAAACAAAAACATTTAAAAAAAACATACGTCATAATACGTCATAACAAAGCAAAAGTTAAAGTAAAATTTTCATTTTCAATGAAATGGAATGGTTGCAAAGGTGCTCTTTTCATAACCTCAACTTAGGAATTTTTAAATGATCTTAAATTTATTCTAAATTGTGTTACGTAATGTACCGATCATCGGCATTTCGTTTTGATCATCGGCATTTCGTTTTGATCATCAGCATTTCGTTTTTTATCATCTGAATTTTTGTTTTGCTTTTCATGTGTCTTTTTCAACTAAAAGGTTAGATTGTTTCTCATTGGATAATCCATCGTTCTTGCAATCATTTCTGGGAAACAGCTTGCTTATTCTCATGTTTTCAGAATTATTTGTTCTTTTGTGAGTTTTTCTCTTTCCTCTTTCCTCTTTCCTTTTTTCTCTCTTATCTTCACTCGAAAACTAACGACAGATGAATCTATCACGCAATGTAAAAGCAGTTTTCAGAATGAAGCCACATATTGACTTGTCTATCAACCATTCCGCAACAGAAATGAGAAAATTTGGAAAATTTAAAAATTGAATTGAAACTTTTTTTTCTGAGGTCAGAAAAATATACTTACGAATCCCTTTTATTTTTTCGAGAAAAATTTAATATTTTATTGATCTCTAACTTCTTCTTTTTTTTTCATAATAACCAAAGCCAAAAAACGTTAAATACAAACGTAATGAAAACTTCTTTTTCAGCATATAATTTCCCTACTCAGAGTTTGGATAATTATATACCATTTGTCAAATAATGGAACCAAATACATGATTATTATCATTAACCCCTCAGAGAATATTACTTGCAAAATATCAAAGTAAACAAATTTGAAAACAACACACACTAAACAATTTTTTTCTTAATTGCTAATAAAAATTTCCTTTGAATAATGTTTTCCTTCAATATTACTAATACTTGTAGTATTCCTGCATTTACAAAAAAAAGGAAAGACCACCATCCGCTATTTTGAATGATCCTTCCCTTGTTTGAAACATACTTTAGCATCCTGCATATTTGAAACATGCCAGTTCGGAATGTAGATGTGTTAGTTTCGAAGTACGCACATATATAATAAATAATAAATATACGCACAAGGAACGTTAATTTTTGTTTGAGCTTTATACTGAGTCAAAAATCAAAACGTTCCTTAGTTTTTATGAATTTTCTCTATTTTTATTTTTTAAAGGTAAAAATAATGCCATTTCCTTAATTTTTAATAGCTAGGTTTTTT
Organism: Turritopsis rubra; assembly: GCA_039566895.2. NCBI lineage: Eukaryota > Metazoa > Cnidaria > Hydrozoa > Anthoathecata > Oceaniidae > Turritopsis > Turritopsis rubra. The sequence continues at coordinate 11,241,374 of CM077621.1, forward strand.
TTTTATTATGCAGAATATGTTCAAATATCATTATAAAGGTCATACTTGTAGATTAACCACGGTAAAGATAATTATATAAAAAGGTCGTATGGAATAAAGATTGTTGGCATTTTTCACGTTGTTTCCCTGATATCTGGATTATCCCTATTACGCCTAGACGTTTAAGGGGCTGTTCAGGATCGGGGACATATTGGAAAAGTCTGAGAAGGGAGAACAATGTCCCCATTTTCCGGCTCCCACTAGCTTTTCCAACTTCTACTGTCGCTTGATGGTACCAGCGGCAGGTCTAGGGTATGTCGAAGGAGCACATTAACATAATTTCTGTTTTCGGCTTTATCACCAATGGGATTATTTGCACTTTTCTTTTATAGCTAGCATTATCCTCCAAATTTCAGACACATTGTTACATACGAATATTTCTGATGGTGAGACAGGTAATTATAAAATAAATTGAAATAATACCTTTACATTCCTCAAGTATGCAAACAACATACGATACAAACACACACAAAGAGGTTTTCGAATAAAATACTGCAGTAAGTACGCTGTATGCGTTTTTATTTGGCATGAAATGATCACAGCAAAACAAATTTACTGATGAGTTTGGGAAAAAAACTTCTTTCCTTAAGTTTGATGCTCGAACAAAAACAAATCACGATGATAGACCAATCGTATGCACTTTAAAAATCTTATCTCATTTATACAAAGATGATTTTATTTACGTAAAGAATGGATGTTTAAAGACAATGTGTTGCTATAAATATAGCGAAATCTGACATCAAGATGATCTCAGCACATGAGCATGAGTAACAGGTGAGAGACAAGAAAAGGAATGGTTGTATTGTCTTCATAAAAGTAGCACGTGAATTATCTTTTGGTCATAAATATAAGCTACTATTCTGTGGTTTTTAATGATGACTTTCACAGAAGTAACTGGAAGGTCTGCATCAGTAATAATGATGTCAGCACGTGATGGTACCACCGGCGATATTTATAACAACACATTGTCTTTAATGTGTTTTAATTCGCAATCGTTTATAATCACTTTAATTGAATTCAAACATGATCTCTGACGACTGGCATAACCACCTCAAATCTGCGGTTGATGTCCAAACATTGTAGAAATTATAGAAAAAAACAACAACAAAGAATAAATCTTATATGAAAACAACTTTTGACTCACGCAAACGAGTTTAGGTTTGTAATTATTTTATAAGCTAATAGTTAAATCTTGATTATGAATATCTTGTGCCTTGGAAAATGTTTTTTTTCTTTTTAACTGGAGTAGGTTTACAGTATTGATTAACTCCCTAGTCTGAAATAGAGTTAAGTCGTCTAGAGCAGAAAAGAAAAACGTGCAAGTAGCCTAATACTTAACAATAAAAAAAAATTTCGTGACGTCGAACGCCTCAACTTTTTTTAACTAATCATGATCCGCCGCTGAGCCTAATGTCAAGATCTGTTGTCGGTATTTTAAATTTAAACTATCCGTTCATATAGTTTGTTTTGCATTCACTGCGATCACATGATAGAAAAGAATTACAATAGCTACGTTTCTATGCAGTGGGCAAAATCTTCAAAAAGTCTATGAGGAGGAGCGTTTTCTATAGAAATGGCAAGCAGCATCGTCTGCTGTTTTAATAAAAAAACACTTCTCCGCAGAGACTTTTTGAAGATTTTGCTCACTGGGTAATGACTATGAAACACTATAAATGACCATAATATGAAAAATCGAATCCAAAATTTTCTATGTTTTACCTAAGATTCCGTCTCTTGTATATGCTTTTAATGAATGTTCTTAATAGACGTGTTAATTTGCATAATCGTTTGAATACAAGTATTAATCATTTCAAGATCTCAATGAATAGAAACGCTTTAAACAACATCCTCTTCTTTAATGTTTCTTTTCCCGTTTCCAATCAAATTTTCTCTCACAAGGCAGTTGTCTTATTACCTGTATATCTGCCATACATATATAATTCCACTGATAATTTCTCCTCAGCTAAGTGTACGATTCAGACCTTATAAAGCACCGTAAAGTTATAGAGAAGGAAGAGAAATTGTCAGTAGAACACACTCCACATAACTATGAATCTGTAGGTTATCTATTGGTTTGTTTATATACAAGCAAATCATTTCCTAGTAAATAAATTCTCGTTTCAGGTAAAGAGGACATCCGTGTTTTCTTTTTCTATTTAACTTACCCTAATATTTGTTTTTATTTTGAAATTTGACATCTGCAGAAAGTTCGCTAAAAAAAGATAAAGCTAGGGACCGTTTATTTTTATTCAAAAGAAGAAAAAAAATGTAAAGAACATATATGTTTATTTTATAGATAAATGGAAATTTTATTGGTGAAAAAGAAAGGATAAGCTCTAAGAAAAAACGGAGGCGTATTGAAATTTCTAACCACTTGAAACGAAAAGCAGGTGCCGTACGTAAACTGCTCTTTGAAGATCAAAGTAAGAACAGATGTAAAGCAAAAATGTAAAGCAAAAGTTAAAATCTTGAGTGAGCAGTGATTTTTCCGTTTATCCATTTGGCACATTCTCACTCCCACATACAAGTCACACCCTTAAGTTTCCTTACTATCCTGTGAAATACTTCATAAAAGCATATTAGATTAAACCTGAAACCTCAATAATAGAAAAAGAAACAATAATATCTATCCCAGTGGGCAAAATCTTCAAAAAGTCCATGAGGAGGAGGGTTTTCTATAGGAATGGCAAGCAATATCGCCTGCAATAAAAAAACACTCCTCCACAGTATAAACTACTTAATGTATGTAAAAAAATGTATGTAACCAAAAAAAATCACTGCATAAAATAACCGAGAATACGATAGCATAATCAGTCGGATATTGTCGGATACGTATCAATATACGTTAGTATACAATAACATGCGATATAGCCGTACCCGACAGTATACATGTCGTATATGTACCAATAAACCACGATAGTATACGACTGTTGTATACTCAACGTATACGCCTACCGCACACAGTGCCATACGCCTGCATACTTTTAGAATTTACCGTATCCGCAACGCATACGCCTACCGTATAGTATAATGTGTGTCTTTTAATGGCGATAACATCTGGCACTTTCCTGTTAGTTCCTCGTCAATATATAATGTGGCGTTCTTTTTTATTCATTCCAAAAATACATTAACAGACAGACATTCTCTTTAAGCAGATAGACAGTTTATGTTCGAGAAATTATTTTTAATAATTGCCAGCAGGAAAGTGCCTAAAATTGAATTGCCACAGGAACAGAATTTACTTAATCAGATGAAGCGATTAAAAGAAAACCTCATGGCCAAAAAGCATAGCGATTTCAAAGAAGATTAACACAGAGAGGGTTTTCATCACAAAGATATTAATCACGTGAAGACATTCGTGAGCTTTTATTTTGATATTTCTCAGACTTCAAAAGGAGGCTGCATGTTAAAATAATGAGTTGATTTCACTATTTCAAATTTTAAGGGACAAGCGCTGTGAAATAAATGATTCCCCTTTTAAAAAATACGTGGCAGAAACGATCTATTATGTAATTCTCTGCTATTGTAACTCTGACTCTTGTCGAAATTTGAGTAAATGTTCATTTTTCTTTACGCAGTATTGACCTACGTGAATTCGTCTCAACTTTTCCTCTTTTTTGTTCGTTTTCTCGCACTCTCAATGATCATGATAGCAAGCACGAGTAGCATTCGACTTGCCATGTTCGTTACAAAGAAATGATGAAAATACGTTATAATCCATCAAAAGCGATATACCCTGTCTTTAGTAATCACCTTGCACTGCTATACCACCATAACATATACAACCCCTGCGAAACGTATTCACTGAAATGGTTTCTTTTTATCCTCATCGATATAATACAAAAAAAAAATCATTTCATCTTCTATCGCTTCCATACTCTCTTTGACAGATATTGTTAAGCCGTGAAAAAAAAAATACAATATAATTTTCGTAAATAAAAAAGCACTTCAAATTATTATAAATAAACGATGCGATGTTTATAATTATGTGAAAGCGTCCTTTGTCTATTTCTCTATTTTCAATTAATCTAAATGATTTAAATTACTGCTAATAAAGCAAAATTCTTATTCCTCAAGTCTCATTAATTACGTATTAGCTAATTTCATTGACAAGATCCTAAAAAGCTAACAACTGAAAACGTTTGTGATTATTAAGTGTCTGCCTACCTTAATCCTTTTCCTAATTATGATTCTTTAGAAACGATTAAAACTGAGTCATCTCCGTAACAACATTTACAAGATTTAGCTATTTATTAAACATTAAAACATCTTGTCGTCTACCAAAGTTTGTGATGGTTCTAGAACAGCAGCCCGAGGAAACGTCGACGGCAGAATATAGAATAGCCCGAACTTTCACCCATTTTACGGAAACCGAACCACAACAGTTGATATGTGATTTCCCTGAATATTTGTTATCTTTTAAAATTTTGTAGTTTCCTTCTTTATTTTCGCGTAGAAGAAAAAAAGGTTTTTAATATTAACATATTAACATTTCTGTTGTGTTTTTAAATATGACTTATTTCCAGTCGGGTTACTTTCCTCATAGGTGTACTCAGGGTCAGTTATAAAAAGTGGAGGAGTCCAACGTTATGATATTTCTTTTCAGTCTTAAGTGTCGATTAGGTTACTTGCACGTTTTCCTTTTCTTTTTTAAATGACTAAACTCTCCTCCACAAATTTTAACTGAGCTCTAGCTACGCCTCTGTTCCTGTCTTAAGAGAGTGTGTGTGTGTTCTCTTTACTCCTCTGGACCTAAAGTTTAGTTTATTCTCCTGTTTTCTTTCCACCTTCAGTTTTTCAGTTTTTCAAAATAACATTGCTATTTTTACTTTATACATATCTTTTATAATTTATACATATTTTTTATATATATAATTTACAATAAAATTGTTTTTAACCTTTACGTTGACTTTACACATAGGGATGAAGAGCCATTTGTACTTAATGGATATGCCCGAAATAAAATATACATTTATGCCTTTATCCCTTTAGTGTGTCCTCGGACTACTTCCGATCCATTGATCTGAAGACAAAACACTGGATTGAACTTCGTCAAAACTTATCGAAGGTATTTCCTTCTGTAATCCTCTTAGGCTGTCAGCTGTCAAAAGAAAACATGCTTAAAATAGATTTCACAGATAGGACAGAGAAGGAGGCCCCCCGCAAGTCTTTCGTTGAAATCACGTGACAAAGTAGAACAATAGTTCAATAAATAATTTTACCATCACGTGATCAAAAGTGAGTACACAACAAACTACATTTAAGACCGTTCGACCTAAAGATACCGACAGAAAGAACTTAACAACAGGCTTCCAGAGCAGGGAATTTAACTAAACGGTTTGAGAGAGGAGGAAGACGGTTTACGTTACATAGGCGAATTCAGGGTCAGTCAAACGTTACGATATTTCTTTTCAGTCTTAAGTGTCGATTAGGTTACTTGTATGTTTTCCTTTTCTACTTTAAATGAATAAACTCTCCTCCACAAATTCTGACTGACCTCTAGCTACGCCTCTGCGTTCTGCTTGTTTGTTCGAAACTTAAATACATTGTTATGCAAGAAAACAACTATAGCACTTTCGAAAAAAATTCACAATTATCAGAATAATCGGCAAGAATAAGTTATTTTTAGTAAAAAGATGAATAATCTTAATGCATATACACACAAAATATGAACTGGAGAATAATGTTTTAATTCTTTTTTTAACATCAATTAAAATCATATACACGTATAAATAACATACGTACGAGAAAAAAATTCAGTAATGATGGACTTTGAGACAAGTTACACCCGTTCTGTGTATTCGTACATATGTTATGTACAAGTGTTTTCCCCTTGGTAATTTTCAAACATAATTACTTTCTATTGTTTTAATATTTTAGTTGAACTGAATAAAATCAAACGCAGTCCGAAAATAATATCTAACAATAGAACAATTCTTGTTTGTATACACAGAAGAAGAATACAAGAAACTTATAGAAATGTAATATTTTTTGTCGAATATTCTTGCGTGTATTGCGGCCTTAAGGGGAGAATGATTTGGATATTCTGTGTTCCAGTTTACGTCACTAATTATTTTGAAATAATAAAATCTTGCTACTTTGGCTTCCAAATATCCTGTTGCTATGACATCTTTTTGTTAGCCTCAAGGTGATTGTGGTTCACGATGCAACAAAGAATAAAACAAACCTTGTATGCTTTACAGGTATTGATTACCTCTGGTTCCAGTCATAAAAGTTGAAACGAAACACTGGAACACAGAATTAAAATAAATAATTGTTTTCTTAAGCGCCGTTTACATTGTCCTGTTTTTAATTTTTAAGGAAAAACGAATAGTGTAAACAGAGAATTTTATCAAATTTGCTTTTTTTTCACAAGTGACGTCCATCTTTAACCAATCAAATGGATCAAACATTTTTGGGATGACGTCATTATAAACAACAACTATGTATTTGCTAAAATTTCGCCATAGACTAAACAAATCAAAATCAAATCAAAATATCAGAGTTCTATTAAAACGAAGAGACAGAAACAAAAGCCATGTAACAGAAGAGACGCCAGTTTTTTTTTTTTACAAGTGATCATTTTACATTTACGATAACATTAAAATGAAAATAGGAAAGTTACTTAGTCAACTATTTTCCAACCCTTTGTGTTTCTTAGGTTTTTAACTAGCCGAGCCCTTTTTAACTAGCCTCCTAGCCCTTATAAACCGGTTTCTTATAAAAAAAAAAAAGAGTGTAAATCCGTTTATTATTGACTGTGGATCTTTTTATCCACTTTCATCAGCGCCCCTGTTTATGTTTTAAGCATAAAATTCAATAATCTCCCCTATCCAACCATACAACTTGTCACAAGAAATGTCATTGCTCCAACATGCACTTAGTCAAAGTCTGCGAATGCACGCAAAACAGATATAGCAACGACAACGACATACTTGCACTGCACTGGATCCTAGTTGAGGAAAGAATCTCGCTCTCTCTTGTTAAATTAGCCCATAAGTCGTTATATCGAGCAAACAACTGGCCAACGTACCTTGATTCCACTCATAAATCGGCAATAAACTGTAATCGTTGCGGGAACAAAAATAGACTGTTCAAAGTAGAAACAGGCAACACCAAAGGAACAACTACGAAGCAGGAAAAAGATTCAACGAACTTCCCCAGCAATTGGAGATTTTGCAATGATGCCCAAAGATTTTATTTGGAATATGCTACAGCAATAAGTCAATCAGTTTATATTTTATATTATTTTAATCGATCTCCGTTCTTTCCCTTTACCGCCCTTCCGCCCTTAACCTTCCAACAAATTGTCTACCGCCCTTAACCTTCCAACAAATTGTTTGATTGACTTTCTAATTTCGATGACATGCTGCATCATCCCAAACTTCTTCAGCTTTTTTCTTCAGTTTTCTTCACCTCTTCGAAAGGTTTATTTACAGCATTATTTTTGCTTTAACTTTGGCCCAAAAGAAGTAATCGTAAAGGTTTCACTCGGGAGAAGATGGTGGCCATTCACTTAACAAATCGATTTTTCAAATTTTCATGCAAAAAGTTCTGCACAAGATTTGAACGATGTGAAGGGGCGCTGTCCTGAATAAAATTCAGTCATACATTTAACAAGTTTTTGTTTCGTAAATGCTGACGAAAGAGGACTACAACAAATTGTATAAGTAAGAGCTTTTAATAAACAAATTTTGACATCAGTTTTCGTACATGTAAAAAATGAAACTACACGTACATTACAAAAACATGAATTGTGCTTGAACATGAGGTGTGCTGTATGACATTTCGATGGCCTTTTGTCTCCATCTACTAAATGTGAAAACATCTTCAACATTGAATTCAGGGGGAAAGGGGGTTTCGTCACGTGGATTAATCTGATTTCGCCTCAAAATAGGGTGTCTTAATAATTTTTGTGAAGGATTGTAGTTTAATGTTATTCGTTTCATTTGGCTATGTGCCATGAAACGCCAGGATATTAAAGATTAAAACATAGTTGCATAAAACCAGGCCTCTCTCTCTATGGCAGCCTGTATCATCCAGAAGTCACTTCCTGTACCACAGCCTTTCATTTATGATTTTCTATAAGAGAGATTTGACTAAACAAAAAAAATTACAAAACACATATTACTTACACGTTGTTTCACACTCAACTGCGTACTTGTTCGACGTTTGACACTATTTACATACGAACGATAGCCAATCCCTACTAACCTAAACTTTTACGTCATCATACCCATTCTTCTTTCACTGCACTAATATTTTAGTTTTGTTACTTTTCGTTTGTCCTGTTTTGGTAGTTAATAAACAGGTGACGCATATCACTGTACGGATGCAGGAAATTTATCGTTAAAAAAACTCAATATTTGCTTCTCAGACATGGATGTATTCATCCGGGAATTTCGTTCTTATTCTTTTGTTGATTGAATGTGAATTGAATTAAAAATGGAAGTGTATCAAGGGCTCGCGAAATACGCTTAATGTGATGAATAATTAAGAAAATATTAGCTTCCTTTACTTACTGGACCCGGTCCTGACCTGGATCCGTGCGTGGGACCCATGAAAATGGGGACCCATGTTTGAAAACAGGAGAATCCCATATATTAGAAAGGTAAAATGAATAAAAACGATGATGATGACGACTTTGAGGCTGTCTATCATTTACAATCGAGTAATAGTGACTAGCCGGGCACAAAAGGAGGGTTCCTAGAAGGGTCACTTTGGATTCTCTTTTGCCTTGATTAGTCCTTGATTTGTGATTTCACGAGTGATTTGAAAACGTTTTTTATATATTATTAGCCTGGAAAACTATGTTTATTGATTTTGGAAAAATGCGTACGAACGAGGTCAACAGTTAAAAATGAGACAAAAAGCCCACTGTGCCAGATGACGTCTTAAAGACTCTTTTCTTGTCTCATACGAGTTGGGACGTTTCTCAACCAGATAAAGAGTTTTTTAAGGCGTCTCTTCTGGAATTTTCGAGAACCAGTAAAAACATGCCGGAATGGGACTTTAAGACGTCAGTAAGACGTCTTTAATACGTCAGTAAGATGTCTTTTATCAAATCAAGATGTTTTTATAACGTCTTAAATGCGTTTAATGGTATATTTTAGAAACCTATTGGTCCCAAAAAGTGGGATGACTTTTTGGGACCAATACATCTTGTATTCACTGGGTAAAGGTCCCTGAAATTATTGAAAAAATAAGAACTTACTATCAAGATAACCAAACAGTCTTTCTGATATCAAACAATACAGAATTGCAATTGTACGATCATGTGGACTGTTCTTAATAAAGAAGAAATTTTACGCGGTTGTCGTTTAATGCTGTCCATGTATGTTTCAATTATAGTGTTCGATTTCTTCTTAAATATTTTTAGCTATTTTGTGTCGCTTGAAGTGAATGTATAAAACGATCACTATGACGTTACATATATATTTTTTTTATTATTATGGAGCCAAATCACTACAAAGAAGAAAAAGGTAGACACTCGTATTTCATTGTTTGAAATTATGAGTTATCAAGGACTTTGACAAGTGCTCTTCGTAACGTTAGATTTTGCATTTGATGCTTTTCTAAAAACAAGAATTCAAGAGGCCGTAAAAATTGTCTTCAAGCTACAGACAGGATCTCCAATTCCAAAAATTAAAACAAAGAACTAGACTAGTTTAATTTACGCGAACAGTTTTTACAAACTTATCTTAACTGTTGACTTTAAAATCAACGTTTGTTTTCTCCCGTCACTGCCCCAAAACATGGAGTTTGTTGACAATAATAATGTAATAAATATTTCTGTCACATGATATTACATCGAATGAAAGATAATAGTATGTCACTGATGAGAATCATGTCAAGTGTAATCACGTGGTAATGAAACATGTTAAGAGGTTCGACTGAAAATTATCGATTACGTCAAAGACAGTGGGAGAAAAACTTTAGGTTTATTAGGAAAGTGTGCAAATTATTATCCTTTACCTTCATAAAACATTAAGCATCGTGTTTGCTTTGTGCTTTTCCATAACTTCGATATCTTCTGCTGGTGTTTCACAGCCAATCTCCCAGGGTCAAAGAGACAATGGTTTGGTTAACACTTCATTTTTGGTTTATTAAGGTCGATCTTTGTATTTTTATTCATAAATGTAGCAACAATCTAATTGATGCCTTTGAAAAATTGACTTGTTTGGGTTTTTTTGTCCTAACATGAGAAGAACAGATTTTACCGAATTAAGGAACGACCAATCTCTTTTAACTTCAGCCCGGGCCTGAAGTTAAAAGAAATTGGGATAATTCTCGGTATACTTCCTTGCCTTTTAATTTATTTTTTTTCGTTTATCATCTAAAAATTCACTATTATATCTATAACATGTTGAATAAAACAGAAGATTGTGTCAATTACCGTCAATGTAGCAATTATGCGACTATTGATTTGGTGTTGTTTCATGCTAGGGGAATGGAGGCTTCTCCTCTGCCTAAACGTTTTAAAACATAATTGTGGGTTATGTTTGGAGAAAAATCTCGCGAAGTATAAAACAGACAAAACGAAAACATGCAAGTATTATTATTATGATGATGTATATGTATTTTCCGTATAATATTGTTTCGTACAATTATAATGAAGTTTCCTATTTAAATTTAATGAGTACACTTCGTACATAAAGGGCGGGTCATCAAAAACACACACACATAAACAAAAGATTCGTTGTTCAAGGGTATGTTTTCAATGACTCGCTCTATCAGCATATAAAAAAAACTTTTCGAGATAAGAACTCAGATTAAGTTGTAAAATAATTTAGGTAAGATAACATAGTGTTTGTGCAACGAGTTAGATTTGTGTTTATAAAAATTCCAAACCGATTTCTGTAATTTGGTTAAAATTGAAAAATTATGCAATACATGTTATTTGTGCTACGCACAATATGTGCTGTTCCTAATAACGTAATTTTTTGAACAATTCTTTTGTCAAACTTTTGTGCTCGTAGTTGACGATGGAGTTTTTTAAATGATTACAGATGTTGATAAGTCCCCTTCCACCATTTCTCCTAGGTAAGGACATTCGTGTTACGTCGCTTTGGTTATGCATGAAGTGATGTTTCTGTAGAAGCTTTCTAGTGTCTCTGTCTATTGAGTGGAGTTCTGTAACATTCCAATCCAAGATGGCAAAATCATATGACAGAGCTGATGTGGCAAAAGAATGGATTGCGTCGATTGTGTTTTTGCTATCCAGTTCACTTTTCATTATCCCTTTAATACGTTTTAAATACTCGTTTTATAGGTTTGTCTTTGTCGAATGATCGGTTTCATCTCGTTCGTTGAACCCAAAGTACCGGTAGTGTTGGTTGTTGTCTAAGTTTTTCAGTTTATCATCTGAATCTAGGAAGATGATATCTCGAGCAGGAGCGCATTTCCCATTGAAGGTCTTAACAATGTTGATAAGAATTTCGAGTTGGTTATCGTTACTTGCAAATCGTTTCAGATCGTCCATTAAAAGAAGAGTTCGTTCGTTCTTGGTTGGGTGTCACGAAAGGTGTATCCAACATTCTTCATTTCAAATTGTTGTGAAATAAAGTTTTTGTCCTGAATTCTTCTTAAATTCGATCTTTATTTCATTAAAACTTGCTCTTTAAGATTTCCCAGTAAAGGGAGAAATCTTATTTATTTAGGCTTTCTGTCTATCGACTAAGAGTTGCGCTGAAACCGTTTTTCTGCCCATTCGGAATCGGTTATCAGTTTTTAAATGGCGTAAGTCCGTGTCGAGAAGAAGCGTATTTTTTTCCAATAATGTTTTTTTTATCCATGGTTTCGATGATGATGATGATGATGATGATGATGATGATGATGATGATGATGATGTGTAAAATTACGTTAAATTTTAAAAAAGCTTTCAAAAAATCTAAAGAATTATTTTCTTGTATCATTTAAGTGTGTAAATTTGATATGGAGCAGTTGGTCGTCTTCCAACAGCTTTTGTTTATCTTTTACATGTTTTTAAAAATTCTTTGCGATAATAATACGGCTGACGGTAAAAAAGTAAACAAACACAACAATTAATCACGTGATTTATGTCGTAGCCCCTTTAAGTAAGATCTTCCGTAAGTGTGAACAAAACAATTCGTAAGCATGAGCTTTCTTACGTAAAATTTTCTGTAAGCCCTTACGTGCATGTACATGAATGCGGCTTTACATGGTCAACAGTTGTTTCTTGAACACATTTTTATACATCATTAGAATAAAATATTGTTAAAAGTACTGATGGTTTCAAGAGTATTTTCAAACATGTTTGAGGTCTTCGAAATGCTTTTCTTGATCCATACCGTTAATTTTTTTGTGGTGAAGTTAGGCTACGTCCACATACTATTTATTTCATAAAAATTTAGTTCATTACTATCGAGCGCCAAAACGAGCTTTATTCCCATCGTATCGAATACGATACTATGAAACCAAATTTAAAACTACAGGTGACTAAAGCGGGATTTCCACTTCACTTTTTTGATACACGTATCAGCACAAAACACGGTACGATACGTTCGATGCAATACATGTATTAATATCCATTCAAAAAATGTGTTTGTATTTCTTTACAGAATATTCATGCAAAACTTCAGACGTTGAAAAATTTAAGTAGTTTGGTTGGTTACCATTTTCAGTGATACGCGTATTGCAAAAACAAAGTTGAATCCAATTCAACTTAATTTTTTGGTACGCGAAGAGAAAATTATTGATACGGGTATTCCTAAATTACAATCAATGCGCATGCTCAATGATACGGTACGTATGATACTTGTGGAAATTATATGTAATTATAATTATATTAAATTATATTAATTATAATACTTTCAAAACGAATATATTATGAAGAGCAACGATTATAATGAAAGTAACAAAATATAATACTGAAAAACAATTATAATAGTATCATCGACCACCGAATACGGAGCAGAGATGGAAGATTTCCAAAATGTTCCAATCAGAAAAAGAAAATCAACTGTGATGTCAATCACTTTAAAAAAATTCTTTTTGTTTCTTGCACTTTTAAAAAAAGCCACGGGGGGTACCTTATTTCGTTCGGCATACTTGGACATACTTTCTCATTAATTTTAATTTGGCCATTTAGGATCGTATTTAAAAAAGACATTGTTGAGACTATATAAAGGCTATATAAACTAGGCTATATAAACCAGGCTATATAAACCAGGCTATATAAAGCTTCTATTTCTTCTGGAGTTAATAATATCATAAACATTGATAAAACGAATATCCTTGGACACACTGTCTCGTAAAATCTTTTTAATCAAAAAGTTGATCTTGTTTTACAGAATACTTAAGTTATGACCCCCGACAGAATTAGATTAACAATGAAGTGGCAAAGAAGTGAAACTCTTGAGTGAAAAGCTTGACCCCGTTCTCCTGTTAAATTTGGTTTAATAAAGCGAACTAAAGTCAGAATCCAAGTCGATAAATCACTGTGATGGAGTGCAGTTAAGTGAAATTTGTAGATGAGCCACTATTTTTAGGTTATCCCAGATTTACGTTGCCAATTACATTAGATCCTCAGATAATTATTTATGACACGGCAATATACAGTATTGTGAAAGTCAATTATCTTGTTATCTCATGTTTTCTCACAGTGATCTGACTTTAATCATGTATATTGTAACTTACAATAGACCTTTCCCAGAGATTTTTTGAACATCGAAATTTAGCCAAACTATCCTACCCCGCCTCGTTTTGATTCGGTAATTTGATGAAAATTATCACAAATTGTCCCACAGTGATTTGCAGTTAATCAAAATACATATTCAAGTTATTACCGTGAAAATACAGCGCATCACAGCGAGGTAGGATGGTTTGGCAAAATATTGGCGTCTTAACTGAAATTCGACAATGATCAATTTTTTTGGCAAATTTCTAAATTTTTCCCCGACCATTTTTACATTCCGACAGATATTTTTCCCCGACTATTTTTTTCCCGACAGATATTTTTCCTCGACTATTTGTTCCCGCACAAATATTTTTGATTTTTGGCTGATTCACGCGAGAAAATAATTCCCGATCTTATGTAGTTCGGTTTAAATGTAGCTTGGCTGTTTTCTTGTTACATTCATGTCAAATACAAATAAAAAGGAACAAGCAAACAAGTATAACTTTCTTTAAATTAAGAAGCTAATAATTAGCGATGCCATAGTGATTTTAGCAAATCTCAACATTAACGCATTATATGTATCTAAAAAGAATGTTTTGACAAAATTTTGAGCAAACAACCCATGTTTATCCTTAAAGCTTTTTGCAGGTAGCATAACAAATGTGTGGAAAGTACTATCGTAGTAAGTAAGGATATTAGCATATAGTGTGAAAATATTTTTGAACCAAACTAAAAACGTTTTTTGCACGCTATACTAGTTCAATATAAAACAGCCTACAGCAAAGAGTATTTCTCATATCAAGCAAATATTGGATTAGTTATATACATGCTGGGTCAACTGCGATGGGCATACGAGAAATACTTTCTGTTATAGAACATGTTCTTGGTTTGTTTGCCATTGTTTTCCATACTGTAGGTATATTCCTGCTAAATAAACAAAACAGTATACCAAAGAATCAAATCGTCTTCTTAACACATCTCAGTATCTGTGAGATTTTTCTTTTTTTATCCAATCAACCAAGTCAATTTTTTTTTCGAATACGCGATTATTGGTCATCAGTTTATATGCATATTACCATGGGTCTGTGTAATGATTTTACTGACAATGAACAGATACTTGGCAGTCAAATTGAACATCAAGTACGAAGTTTACATCACCGACACAAAAATCAAGTTGATTCTTAAGTTATGCTGGATAGGATAATTCTGTTAAAGCTGTACAAAAACATTGACGTTAGTCGATATATGAACTTCGTAATCTTACCTTTTTTTTTAGTCGTCACACTGATAATTTTGGTGTGCGTCTACACATACATTTATTTAGAATTGAAGGCGAAAAAAGCCCAAACAGCAAGATGGGGTACCAACCAGCTGAAGCACACACAAAGAAAAACCATATTCATTCATCTTATGATCGTATTTGCCTATGGTATCTTCACAATCATTCCAACTCTCGTTATTTTCACCATGTTTAAAGTGTTAGCCAACATAATCGTTGGCAAACATATTTGTTGGACCATTGAACCTATTGCCCAGATTTATATCACAATAGGTTGTCTGCTAGACGCAAATATTTACATCTTCCTGAACAGCGATATACGAAAAAATCTAATCACTTTATTGCGTAAAAGAAGAATTGAATTAAGACTAGAGGAAATGGGGCCTGAAGGTCAGCAGGGTTGGGTATACCAGAAAAGTGGTGCCAGGACTCTTTATGAAGGACCCTATACCTAGGAGAGTTCAGATAACATTCCGTGTGTATTTACTAAATTCCATAGCGGTGGCAAGAAGTACATTTTAGACAATTTGAGTTTAAAAGAATTCTATTCCGAATCTGATATCCCTTATGACTGTCACTGCATCAACGAAATAATCTCACCAAATCCATCTTCAACAACGAAATAAAGCAATAACAGTATATTTACAAACTGCCCAACGATACTTATTCAAAAGAAAATGTCTGTGGTACAAGGCAGATCTTTCCGAGAAAAAAATTCGTTCATAAACTGGTTGCCCTCCATATTTTCTTGACCTTCCAAGCATTTGCTTCCCCGTGTCCATGCTGTGAAAGCTACGGTTTCCCGAAAGTAGCTAGTTGAGTGCGTAGGCACAGGTACTCGCAAAACTCAGGCCGCACCAACGGAAATAACATTTAATTGTCAAATGCTTTTTTTAAATTAGGATGAAAAAAACAGATTGACAAATATTATCATAAGATTCATAGAGTAGTCCTAACAAATCAAATTTATTGTTCATAATTATTCCATACGATCTATCATACTTTTGATAATATACATACAAAGCACTGCATATAAATTATACAATTCTTAAGTATGTGATGAAAAGGCTGAGTTTATACTCAACATTCAAGGCGAGTTAAATAAAATTTTGGAAGTTACAAAATACACGTCTCTTTATTTAAACTCTTTCTACAAGTCTTTAAGTCATCCGATTTTGATTAGATTTGCGTGTCCATCTTGAAATTGGATGAACGTTGCTCGAATAACCAAATATTCGAGTTATCGAGGATACTTGATGAAAAAGTGTTTGTTAGTTAAAATGAAATATGCTAAAACGGCTCGAGTTATTGAAAGTTCGAATATTCGAGGTTCGAGTTTTCAGGGGAAAGGAAAACACCAACAACATTATGATGTAAATTTGTTATCACGTGACCATATTGTTTTCAGGTATGCTTCTTTGTGAATAGAAATTACATAATTACCATTACAGATTTCGCCAATATCTGTAAACCTCGGCAAATTTGTTTACTCGACAGGAAAAGAATATCTTACATTAAGTCATCTTAGTCTTCCATGTCCAACTCAACAAAGAAAGCTTTTGTCATGAACAAAAAGCATTTGTTGAAACTCTAAGACATAACTCATATAATGAATAGATCCAGAAGCTCAGCAAAATTTGATTATTTTTTTATGTCATGGATCGTGACACAGAACCTAGAAGACGGTCTTTTACAATACGATATTCAGGATTTTTTGATTGGTCAAACAGATGTCATAAAATCACAACTACACCTAAAGAGGGTTTGGCCTTAGGGTGGCCTAGGCTGAAAATCTAAGAATAGAAATTTTCTCGGTCACTTCACTTTCTCTACCTCAAAGAGACAGACAGTCCTTCTCTCCAAAGAGACAAATATTAGTGGACAAAGCCCCCAGCCCCAAAACTCAAGGAGAAGGAAAAAATTTCACGAGTAGTCCAGTAAGTATTTGTCCAAGATTGTAGGTAGTAGGTAGGCTATGGAAATTTGAGGACATATACTCTGATTTCTTGATATATAACGTAAGCACCACTTCAGCGCTAAAATAGGCTGAAAATGACAAAAACAAATAAGCACCAATGATCCTGGTCGATTCTTACTGGTTCTTATTTAAAGAAGCATGTACTCGAAAGTTTTCGTCCCGGTTTGTTCAATCGAAAGTTCAAACAGAATACGTGATGTAAACAAAGCTTCGTATATATTTACTCATATGTGAACATGTAACATCAAGGTAAATATTTTCATCTTATTTTTGAATCAGTTTTATTTCTTTCTGTTCTTCAGTTGATCTTCTTGTTTCATTTCATTTGGTAAACATCGACAATTAAAAACATATTCTTTAAACATGGTGTTGGTTTCCATCTTATTGTTCACGGCAATAGCTCACATAAGTCACGGATATGAATTATCAGGTAAGTGGGGTTTTAACGTACTATCGTACTAAAGTGAAATTAATAACCGTTTATAATTGGGAACGAAAACGTTCGTGTAGTCGTTGTGGTTTTATATGACACCTGTTTGGTCAATCCTTAACTCTAGTGGTATGCTGCTTTTGTATAATTGTTAAATGTTTATCCCCGCCAGAAAATATTTGCTAATAACAGTAAAGGCCCGTTTAGACGATCACATATTTTCCCCGTATTTTCTGTCAGTTTCTCTAGTTTAGAAATCGAATGAAATAATCTGATCTTCATTGAAACGTGTTTCATTTCAGCCATTCAAAGAATGAATGGAAAAAACCTAAGACCACGTGTGATTTGAACACGTTCGACTTTTTAAATGAAGATCTGATTGTCTAAATGGCGTGAATTGAAAAATAATAATAAAAGAATATATATACAAGAGATCGCTCCAGGGTCGAAGTTATTGGGTCATTGCTTGGTTAAATCATAACAAGAAGCTCTTGGGCCTGAGGGTCAGCGTGGTTGGGCATTCCCCAGAAGTGGTACACATTACAAAGGACCCTATTCCTAGATAACATTCCGCATTTATTTACTAAATTTTACAGCCTTTCTGCTGCAGCGGCAAGAAGTAAATTTTATAAAAAAAATTTGAAAACTGTCGTTTCCATTTCAAAATCAGCGGTTTCCAGTTTCAGGTTATCGAACTATATGCTTTAATAATCTGCAGATGCACATTGTGAACAGCAATCACTGTCGGGAAAAAAGTTGAAACCAGGGTCGATCTTATCGAAGAAGTGAAGACGTCAATAAAAGCTGTTTGAAATTCTTCTTCGTAGTGAATCTTAACGTCAATGGCGGTGTTGTTTCAAGTGTCACAGGACATACAACCTCGGCTTCAGTCATGTCTCGTTGTACTCGGTATCTTATTCATCAATAGCTAGGAAACCTGAATCTAACTCTTTCCCTTCCCTATTTTTATTAGCTGATATGATTTGAGGGAAAGAGAGATTTCTCTCTCCAAAATTTCTAATTGAAAATCACCGTGGTTCAGAGAGAGAGAAATAGACATGTTTCACATTCAGAATTTGTATAGCTCCCACGCTTAATGTTAATTTTCGCTTGTTACGTCTGCCTTTTAAATGAAAAAATCAAATGAAGAGACAAAAAGTTAAAAGGTAGCGTTAGTCTGTTAGACACACTCTTCAGAAAAATACTTGTGTGCGTTTGTTATGTCTCGATGGGCTGAGGTCATAGGTCTTAAAGTATTGGATACAATTTATTAATGTGTATTCTGAACTCAATCTATTGTTTAAGTGTTTAATAATAGTACAATGTAACAAAACCCTGTCAAAGTAAAAACTGAAGATTATATATGATACTTCTCACGTGACGAAGATACCAAAATTGAGCAATGGAAATAATTTTTGGAAATATCTGAATAATAAAATCTGGCACAGTTCAGATAAGGCGGGCAAGTTCAAAAAATTCGGACAAGTCCAGATAAGTCTGGAAAAAATATGATGAAACAGCCGAGTTCTGGCATGAGATAAGAGGTAATACCAGAGATGATGCCACCAACAAAGGATCTAACAATAAAAAGGAAAATATATATAATTGATCTTTAATCTCCCAATAGTTAATGGTTGAAAATTCAAAAATTTTAGGTCAAAAGGAAGCGTCGTAGAAATGTTCGGCTTAGTTGCAGTTCACTCCTGGAACCATTATCTTGCCCTGCATAAATGAGTCATAATGAATCATTCTTTGGAACCATTACAGGCTTATGAAACAGGTCGATAGTTCCAGCAGTGAACTGCAACTAAGCCAAAAAGTCTCTAACCACTATTTTAGGATCAGAAAGTGCATGATTTTCAAAAACGCTTTAGATTAACATCCTAAGTTTTTAGGTCTTGTGTCTGTTTTGATATGTGATGTCTTAAAACTAAAGAAAGTGTTGTTAAGTTCTATAAATTTATTCATGAAAGTTATTTTCCTGAAAGTTCGATACCGAAAGTTTCTGATCCATAGTAGCAGTCTTCGTGCAAATTAATTTCATGAATTGAGATAAACAGACTTTCCCCAGGAATTTAATTTCATGAATTTTGCATATAATTAGTCTTCATATTTTGCATACGTTGAAAGACTAAGGGAAAAAGTATTCTTTCAAATGAATTCAGTAAAATCTGAATTTTCACAAGAATTTAATTTTGAGAATACATGAAATCCATTTTTTTCCAGTGAAATTTTCTTACCACTTTATTTGGTATATACACAACTGCCCGAAAGATATTTACGCGGCTCGAAGGAATGAATTTTTACATGGAACATTTTATCTGTCACATGATGCCGTTGCTTTCAAGACGATTTTCTTGAAATCTTTTGTTTGGTAAACAAAATAAGGTCGCGAAAGCTAATAATCTTACATGTGGAAATGTAAAATTTCTTTCGGGCTGTATAGTATCGATCATTGGACTATTTTTATCAAAATAAAATGAAAATTGGCTATGACATAGTTCAATAGAAACTCCATCGCAGTGTCATATTTTTGACCATCATCAACAACAAACTTTCGACAACTACTAAAACAGTATTTGTGGTAGTAGTGAAAAGTGGGATGGTGGTAACAAAAGAAAAACTGGATTTCTTTTTCTTTCTTTCTTTTTTTGCATTTTCAAACACATTTCTCCTGTCATATTGTCACTCTTAATTCCAATAATGAATTGACCACACAAAACAAAGTTTTTTTTACCATCCAAATGTTTTTGTTGTTCTTTAAAACAAGTCTTAAGTTAAACACGAAACTGCTGGACACCAAGACACCAAAAAAAAATTAAAAGTAAAGAAGCTGCACCGCACCACAACAGGGGCAGGCAGGGGACTGTCTACTTGTGTGTGTGAAGTGAATTTATTTATAAAGAGAACAAGTCATAATTGTAGCTATATAGCTAACCTGTTTTAAGAACCCGGAAATACTTTGTGTATTCATATTTTCATAAACAGGGAACTTGTGAAATTTTAAGTGTTACACACTATAACAGGTCACAAAGGGAAGGCAGAGGGACAGAAAAGAGGAGGGAATAAATCAAGTGGGATCAATGTCATTATAAAAATCAGTAAGAATTTTCTTACCTTGAGTGCTGGAGATTAAGCGGCTGGTAATATTTCAGTATTCTGAAATAATCGTGCAGTATAAGGTTGAAAACTTTAGCGGGATGCTTTTACTGTTTCGTTCTGCTGCGGAACACAAAACAAGAGCCTTAAGGCTTGAAGGTCAGCAGTAACTCAGACCTAGTTCATGTATGATTGGAAATAGGATAGGCCCTGTGCTCACCCTGAGGATGATCTTTGTGTTAACATAATTAGCAATGCTACTATCATGGATAAAATAGCCCGGTAAAAAATGTTACACTTTGTCAATTCTACATTTTGTCAATTCTTGCGTTCTTTTTTAACTAGTAAACTGTGGAGGAATGAACAAAACTATTTAAAATGAGAACAGAGCTGCAAGACTAACAAAATATCTAAGACAATACATATACTAGGATAAATTGAATTTCTAAGAGCGATATCTAAACACATCCATTGAAAGAGTGGCTCACATGGAGAACATTCGAATGTTCATAAGAAAAACGATTCAACGGGACAAAATTCCTTCCTATGACTTTAAAGTGATAAATGAAGTTATTTGCAGGTCATTTGCAGTAAATACCTATATACATGACATCTTGTGTATTATTAAAAAAAGACGTATATTGAACTTATTAGTAGTTTTTCTGCTTTTCTGGCTTATTATTGGAGAGTTTTCAGGATCCATTTTTATCAGGGTTCAGTATTTCGAGGGTCCAAG
This sequence comes from Turritopsis rubra, assembly GCA_039566895.2. NCBI lineage: Eukaryota > Metazoa > Cnidaria > Hydrozoa > Anthoathecata > Oceaniidae > Turritopsis > Turritopsis rubra. Next base: position 11,262,574 of record CM077621.1, read on the forward strand.
GGTCCACAGCTCTGGGTCCGGTATGTCACAACTTTGACACAAATTTATGTTACTTCAATTAAGTAGGTAAATAACCCTTTTCATAAATTTTCATAATTTGGTGGAGATCTAAAATCCGCAAAATTAAAATGCTGCAAAATTCATGTGAGAAAATAAAAGGCTTGAAAATAAATGTTCGCAACTTTTTCTGAAATACCGATTCATGAAAATTAATGTGACAAAAATTATCAGGAAAATGGAAAAGATACAGTTCGTAATTTTTCAGGTTATATTTTGCGGGGTTTTTATTGCAAATATACGAATTCAATTACACTTCGACATTTTTCTACTCCTGCCTGTATCTATGTTATTATCAAATTATTATATTTCAAATTTTCGATTTTCGTTACATTGCGAAATAAATTTCCACATATTTCATTCATTAATCAATTTGCGAAAATAAATGCTCGCAACATTTTAATCATTAATCAATTTACGAAAATAAGGCTTTGCGAAATCCATTTTTTTGGACTCTCGAAAATAAATGTTTTTGAAAATTAATTATCTTTAGATATTTTAGTGTTCTTTTTTAATTCAAATTCTTAAACTTACTGCAAACTCACTGTATAGTGTATTTTTAGAATCTCAAAATGATCATATTTCAGTGAAAATGCAAAATGAAAGGTTTCAAAACAAAAATATCCACAAATTAAAATGACGCTAAAATTTCTGGTGGTTCAGGTACTAAACAATTTTTTCAGATCCACTGAAATGGAAATTTTTTTAAAAATTATGATGAAATGAACATAAAATATTAACCTTAAACATTAACACATCCAATCAAACAATTATACCCTGGTCTAAAAGAATCTAGTGGTGTGAATCTAGTGGTGTGTGTGAAGCTGTGCTCCTTTCACTTTCAATTTTTATTTATCGACAGTCCATCATCATCACAAAGTTTACACACAAAAATTGCTTATTATAATACATTAAAAACTGTACTCAAACAATATCAAAATACTTGCAAATAAATTAAATCAAAGCATTTTATTACCTCAAGTGGATTTCCGTCTTCTTCACTTCAATTCCATCCCACGTTTAGAAACGTTATCCAAAAAAAGGAACTTTGACGCCATTTTTAAAGCCCGTTTTCTTGAGCAAACCAATTATAGATCGAATTTAAGGGTAGGCGTTGATGAAACGACAAAGAAAGAACCGATATTTAGAACCGGGCGCAGAGAACTGCAACATTACAGACACACAGAACCACACGGGCAAATGAAAGGTCAGATGCTTAGCGGCGCTGACCAATTAGGATTGAACGCTTTTCTGTATTTGAGGACACACATACAATAATTAAATTACTCTAAATAACTTGTACACTTGCTTGCTTCTAACTTGTACACTACAAGTGTGTCATTCATACATTAACCACGGTTTGTGGACAGCCTCTATTCCAATGTTTTGCGGAATCAGCCTACAACTGTGGACAAAAAATCTTGGAATTATGGACGGACGGACGAATGTTGCTGCTTTCCGCGCTGACTAATTACTTTGGCCACAAAAGTTCCAAAGTTAATATAGAAATTTCGTTTTTCCAATTCTGCCTGAGATTTTTTGGCCAACATGATTGAAATACCTTTGGTCAGCGAGTTGGCTTGATTGGCAACACTTGCTGGCCTTTAAAAGAAATGTTTTCCAATGTATATTATTTATTATTCGAATGTCGGCAAAGTGAATTGGTCGTTTAGATATCAAAATTGACACTTGTCATTCTGCACTGGGAGTTTTAATAATAGAGATAATTACTAAGTAATAAAGTTAAAACATTATTGAAACAATAAATTTAAATAAAACGAGGTTGGATGTACTAACTAGCTCAAAACACGGCGTTTAAACAGAAATTCGGGAAAGGTGTATTGAAGAAGAAATTGATGGCAACAACATTGGAAATGTTGGCGAAAACCTAAAAAATGGTGCCATCAGCTTAGATCCTTCTTTAAAGTTTTCAGGCAAAGTAAATATGGCATAAGCTGCGCATTAGCTGAGCTGATGGCATCATTTTTTAGGTTTTCGCCAACATTTCCAATGTTATTGCAGTTGCCATCAAATTTCTTTTTCAATTCTAGATTGTCAAAAATAACGCATCCTGCTATTGCTGATGATTTCCACGCTCTCTTATAACTTTTTTCTTCTTTAAAATCTTACAGGGTGCTACGATTTAGCAAAGAATTGTGCCAAAGTGTCAGACATCTACAAAAATGCCTATTGTAACGATCCTGCTCATAAAGACTGGTTAAAAACTCATTGTCAGAAATACTGCGGGTTCTGCGGTAAGCTTTAAATTTGGAGTTCATTGTCTAAGAACTGGATAATTCTGGTCGTGAAGGATGAATGTATGGCTGTGGAGGAGAAGATGTGAAAAACCTGTACATCAATTCAACAATAAATTTGACCGAGTAAGATTTAGGGAGTGTAGCCGAGTTTCGTCTTTTTAGAGGGTTTATATGTGAGGCAAGCAAGCCAGAGTAACCGAGATCTCGATTCAATAAGTTGATCACTTTACCAGGATGAAACGTTTTTATGTAAACACACACAAGCGGACTGTCTGGATAAAAGGTCACATGTGTGAAATAAAGCTCAACGGTTCAGTAGGGCAGCTCACCTCCATATAAGATAAGATAACATAACATAAGGATTTATTTCCAGTATTTCCAAATAAATACATTTGGCTCTTCACCCAGAAATGCGTATGATATAAGTTTTGCATCGCTTCAATATAAAAAATTAAAACAGTATAAACGTATTCATTTTTGCTCATTCATGGATTCCAGCTTACGAATTGAGTGTAGGTTGAAATTGGATAAACCTGATAAAGGTTTCATTGACAAAGTATTAGGACTCGTTCCTCAAGAAACCTAGACCATTCAATCACACATTTTATCAAATTTCTGTCCAGTTTTTTAGTCGGGTAGTTTTGTTTTGCTCTGAAAATGTCTCCTCACTTTAAAGTAACGGTGAAAAGTCTTTGTAAAAATGTTTGAAAGAACCTGACTCTAACCTCGCTTACCCTGACAAAATATATACGGTTTGCAAGGTACATTTAGGTGAGGAGAAATAGCATAGCTACTTAGGCTGTAGAAGAAATCATTTAAACTTTATGAAATTGCTTGTTATTATACGAAGATTTTCTATTAAAAGATAAGATTCAAAGATACCCCAACTCAGTGGGCAAAATCTTCAAAAATCTATGAGGAGGAGTGTTTTCTGCAGGAATGACAAGCAATATCGCTTGTTGTTTCAATAAAAAAACGTTCCTCCACAGAGACTTTTTGAAGATTTAGCCCACTGGGAAACAGATATGAGGGAGCGTTGTACTGCCACAATCAACACTATATGTCACAAATTGTTTATGAATCAACAGAATATGTCACAAAATAAAAATACATAAAATTGTATGTACAGGTTCATTTGTTTAATTGAGAATGGGCTATGATATCATGTTTTTATGTCATGTTTTTACACTGATGACGTCTTGTGCTATTAAACGTTTGTATTTTGACATCCGTAAGGAAAAATATAATCAACATTAACTCCAGATTTTTTCCTGAATACGGAACAGCAGGTTTAACCCTCCTTTGACAAAAGAATCTTCTGCACCGCATTTTGCACCTGCGATTGTGTTTTGTCTAAATGAAAATTTCCACATATGAAATCAAATTGGAAAAATGACATCATGATGACGTCATCTTTTGTATTTATGGACTAGCGTGGTAAAATTCTTCAATTTTAGTGTCAATCGGCTGTGGATTTTCATTATTTTAAAGATTTCATTTTGTGACATATAGTGTTGTGACATGTAGTGTTAGGTCTGCGACATATAGTGTTGAGTTGAGGCATATAGTGTCGATTGTATAGTGGCAGTACAAGTGTTATTATAAGTGCTAATTGTAGTTTCTCATCGTCACACTTCCCCGAAAGGTCTGACCTGTGCACTAGATTCGGTTTGAGGACTTGCATCAAATATGATAAATATTCACCAACATATTTTCTTGGTCAGGTTGCAAAGATGAATATCCGCATTGTAGTGTGTTTGTACCTGCCAAGTGTAATGATAAAGGATTTAAAGCATGGATGGAGATAAACTGCAGGAAGTCATGTAAGATATGTTAAGGTATGTTATGGTATGAGTATGGCCACGAAGCAATATCGTAACTAAGGTATAATGCAATCTTGTAATTATATTTGTTGCAATTGTTTCAATACTTAACATTTTATTCCTACTTTTTGGGGAAAATTGGTCATTAAGTGGAGACATAGATAAAACCAGGTAGCCCTACAAGAATAAATTAAAACGATAGTTTAGTGGATAATACCTTCAAGTGGGACCGCTTAGGCCCGTGTTCGAGTCTCAGTCATGTCGAATTTCCAATGGGCTTTAAAAGCAGCCTATCAGCTCATTTGAAACCATCGACTGACTGCACACTGGCCTTCGTGCAAGTTAGAGCAATGCTATGCGTATCTCTGGCAGTAAAGTCAACTTCCTAGTTGCAAGTCGGCGGGCAGAATAGCCAACCACTATAGATGGAAGCTTGAAACTCCCCGTTACTTACTACTTACTTACTGAACGCCGCGATATTTTGTTGTCAAATCACATCCCAAATCACATTTCTGGCCTGGCACTTGTCGTTTCTTTTGCACACGTTTTGATCACATGACTTATTAGAACCAATACAAAGTAAATATTTACCATCACTATGACTATGGTTCTTCTTCTTCTTCTTCTTCTTCTTATCATCAGAAACTTCCAAGTCTGAATTTAAATTCCCATCCATCCTCATCTAAAACGTACTTTTACTTTCGTTTCATATATTTTGTTATCCGATATTTTTATATATCTTTATTTTATATTTAGATGTGAAAAGAAGTCCAAAGACGGCGTTAAATTGTAACAACATAATACTGAATACAATACACAGACTTATTTGAGCTTGTCCCAAATGTTTTGCCACCTTTTGTTCAAATTAATTAAGATCAAGGTTCCTATGGTAACCAGCACCATAGAAGTATTCAGGGTCAGTCAAAAAAAGTGGAGGAGTCCAACGTTATGATATTTCTTTTCAGTCTTAAGTGTCGATTAGGTTAAATGAACGTTTTCCTTTTCTACTTTAAATGACTCTACTCTTTTGTTATGGTGAATGTCGAATGCTCAAATGGTGAATTATGAAAACAGCTACTAAATTTATGTAATCAGTGAACACACAATTCCGTTCTCGGCAATGGATCGAATGGGAATAGACCCTCCCTGAATTTTCTTTTTGAACTCCATTATATGACCGTATTATCAAGTTTCGCCTCGTTTCTATGCACTTTATCTTTTTACTGATTTCATAACTTTATTTGTAAAGGTCACTTGTTCCTATTTTATTCCTTAGCAATAAGGATAATGAAAACGAGGCGAAACTTGATGACTTGGTCATAACACAGCGTTTAACTGTTTAAATTCGGGAAACGTCTATTGAACCGACAAACTCTTGGTTCCGGGCGACTGCGCTACCAATCTAAAGATTTCGAAGGAAATCTCCTATAGAATTGATCCTCCCGTCAAGATGTTTTGTATATAATTCTTTCATGCATATTTTACTGAGTGTCAAAAAAATTCTTCCCCGAGTTTCAACTAAATCAAAAAGCATTCGCATTTTTGAGTTCTTGTTCGAAAACGGTACGCAAAAGGCCACAACAGTTCGATATACCATGGTTTCGTTATATGCCTCGTCCGTTATATCCGAGTTCTACTGTATGCTGACGTGTATGTGTGAGTACACAAGTAGACAGCATCAATATCAACTTGTACCACGGATCCTACGGGGTGGTTTGAGAGGAGTACAACAAATTCCAAATTACCCGTCGTAGATGTGACACCAAGAAAGGTTTAGAAGTTCAAAGTAAATCTCGACAGTGTATGGACAAACCATCAACTCGAGTACAATCTTTTATTAGAACATACTGGCGGTTCATAGAGGGGTGTGTTAGTACCTGCGAACTTATAAATTATGTAATAGGAATAATATACAGTATAACCCCGTTAAGTCGGACTCTCAGGGGACCGAAATAATCAGTCTGACTTATCGGGAGTCCGACCTATCCGAACTTCGTCTTAAGTCAGACTCTACTTATTTAGTCCCAAGGGGGACAAGGTTTTAGTCCGACTTAAAGAAAAGTCCGACTTAAACCGTGTCTGACTTAACGGGGTTATACTGTAAATAATAATAAAATCGGGATCATTTCCGGTGGAAAAGGATTAGACAAAATTGAAGATTTTCAAACTTCCAGTCCGAAATTTTTTTTACAAACTATTCAAAATTTGCAAAAAAAAGTTAAAGCAATACTCTGATTATTACTATTATTAACCTTTTCCCGAATCTCTGTTTAAAAACAGTGTTTTGGCCTAGTAAGTACGCTCAACCTCGTTTCTATGCATTTTGTTTGTTTCACTGGTTTTTCCCTTTAGTTGTACCTCTTTATTTATTTATTTATTTATTTATTTATTTATTTATTTATTTATTTATTTATTTATTTATTTATTTATTTATTTATTTATTTATTTATTTATTATAAAATATAGTAGAATAATATAGTAGAATATAGTAGAACAATTAGAAAGTTAGAGGGTGGGTTGTAAAACCAGGGACTGGTAAGAACCACGTCCCTTGAGATACTGCAGCCAGTCGTTTCCTTAGTGAAGTGTCTTCGGTCATGTTTCAGGTTCATATGGCTGAATGGGGGATACAAGTAAAATGCAATCTTGAAAAATTCATAGCCCATTCCAATTGTAGTGGGTTCGGCCTTGGATGGTGCAAATATCTGTAAAAAAAATCGAGGCTGAGCGCACTGACTAAATCAAAACACGGTGTGTATGTAAATAGAAATTCAGGAAAGGTGGATTACAGCCATGATTTTTAATTATTTATGGTGACATTACTGCAAAAATACTGCCAATGGTTTTCCATAGAAGTAAATCCTTTCCAAGAAAAAACGGGTTTTACAGAGAATATAGATATCGCGAAGCGGTATGAAAGTAAGAAGAAAGGGTAACGTTTCCGATTCGGATATTCGGAAGGAATTCTTTCCAAATTGACCTTTATTAACTTTACGATGAAAGTATTTAATGAACATTTCATGCTAAGTCTTTTGCGCAGGAAATTACATTCAAAAGAGCGGAAATTAATCTAGGTCTATTTGTACGGCAGCTGATTGGATAAATTGTGTTGATGTATAATGCCTTTATCTCTTTCACATTAATTTAGTCGCAGAATATTTAACGGCATTTCCTCTTTGTACGCCCACTTAAAAGCGCCCTTTCTCACTAACCACCCACCCTTCTAATTCCAAAAAAATAAATAAAAAAATATTAAGACAAAAAAAATCAAAAAAAATCTATACAACCTTTCCTCAATTCTGTTTTAATATCGCATTATGGACATACTATCAAATTTCGCCTCGTTTCTATGCATTTTGTGGTTTTACTGATTTCCAACTTTATGAGTTATTCTTACTTATTATTTCAATTCTCCAGTGGACTATAGTTCAAAGTACTTATAATATTGAAAACGAGGTGAAACTTGTTGACGAGGCCATACAAGTTCAAACTGGAATTGAAAAGTCCATGGTCAAATTCTCGCAGAAAAACATCTAACACCAACCCATTTAACGCCCCGTCATTAAAGTTAACGCCATTAAAAGCTGGTGTAAAAAGGACTATATATATATATCGCAATTTATAAGTAATATCTTCATTAATACACTGTTTATATTACCTGCATGGAATTGTGCATAGCTGCTTATTCTAATTAAGTTTTGGAGTTTTGTTTGGAGCTTGTATGTCGGAAGGATTCTGAATTATTGTTACCATGCCAATACAGAGTTTCTTTTCAAGAGTCGCGTGACCACGATGTGCCCAAATGGAAGTACAATTTTTGTAAACTTTGAAGTAACTTATTGTTCGGTACGTTATTTGTTCCCATCCGGCTAAAATAAAATCCTCACAAACCCAGAAAAGAAATTATAACATCTAATTGTCGCTACTTAAGTTTGACTGAAAGTAAATACACCGTTAGAGCTAATTTAGTTTATTAAAAACGGAAATCTTTTCTGTCGTAAATTACGTGTGTTCTGTCGTAATTACGTGTCGAGGAAAGAAATGCAAGAAATCCATGAATTATTTTATACCTGATAATAATTTGCCATGAGATATTACATAGTTTCAAATATGATGCAGTCATGTATTAATGGTATAAAGATAAGAAATAAATTTTCTTAAAAATTATTTATTTTCAGCGAAGCTTTTTGTTCATCTAGAACGTTCATATGACCTGACGATGATCTAGATGAACGAAAAGCTTCGCTGAAAATAAATAACTTTTAAAAAATTGTTTCTTATCGTTATATTTATTTTGTACAGCTTCTTAAAAATTTTCGAATTTAACTCGCTTTGAACTCCAGCAGACTTCTGCAAACGGAAACATATTAGCTTTTTGACGTTCCTTTTGTAAATGGCTTTTCATAATGTGTTATGCTTATTTCTGATATCCGAAATAAATATTGTCAATTTTGTTAGGGATTACTTAGAAAAACATAAAAATATGAAAAGGGTGTGGTTGTTTTGTTTGTCATTATTCATCTGTCTTATTGATTGCCATTTTTATTAATGATTTTTTCGACCTGTACATTTTATCAAAACCTTGGTTCAATCTATTCACCCAAAAAAATGTATTCGTTGAGTAAATGTTGAAACGAACGCTGATTTGACACCACCCCTCCCCCCAAAAATAAATAAATAAATAAATAAATAAATAAATAAATAAATAAATAAATAAATAAATAAATAAATAAATAAATAAATAAATAAATAAATAAATAAATAAATAAATAAATAAATAAATAAATAAATAAATAAATAAATAAATAAATAAATAAATAAATAAATAAAATAAAATAAAAAAATAAAATAAAAAGAATAACAAATATAACATTAGGCTGTGTTTTGGGAATGCTCCTCCTCTTCGCAAATGTATCTAACCACAACAATGCTGCGTAGTTATCATCAACTTCGTCGCTGCAACTGAAATGACGAATTTATGAATTATAAACGACCAATTAAACCCATTTTTGCAATAGAAAAATATAAACTTTGGTTTAATTCAAGAAGTTTTAATGTAGTATTTCACTGACAATAACAAAGAGAGATTTGGATAGATATAAAAACGAAAATATACTTTTGTTTAAAGATTATTTGGAAAGATTTGAAAAACAAAAAAAATGATCTTAAAAAACTTGAAGTCTCGCCTAACTTAAACACCTTTCTTTCTTTCTTTTTCACTGTTTTATTGTTTTTGACGAAGAGTTGGTTTTTGGACAGACTGACGTCAGCCGGTGTTATGAACATCAATGCTCGCTTATTTTGAGTGGTTCATGAAGAACAAGGTAAATAAAAATTAATTGTTAATTTCCCGCTCTCGCATTTTGGTGTTATTCCTTCTCATCTTCCATGCTTTCTGCCAATATTTAACAAGAAGGGTGGCAAAATGATGCGTTTTTGCAGTTTGTTCTTAAAATTTGTCACTTTTGTGAACTGTCTTCGACCGTTAGATGACTAACGAACAAAACACAACTCGAAACTTCTTTCTTGAACTTGATACAGTCATGTCAATGTTTGCCTTTTAAGAGATGAAGTCATCGTCGTCGATATTTTTTATTTTTGTTTTCTTTTAAGTGCGGTGGGCAAAACATAGCATAAACGCACCACAAAGCACGGATTTTACTTTGAAGCTAATTAGAAGAACATCACAATTTAAAATCAAAAAACGGAAGTCCGAACAATGCAGAAGTTGAACGGAAAAATTTCAATCATTTTTTCCATGACTGATGTGAAAATAACACAACAAATTCGTTTTGTTAAAATGACGCAAACATCGTAATCAAAAAAGATGGGTTACAATTCATGACCATTAGACATTAAAAAAAAATACTTAAACTAGTGAATTATATACAAAAACTTTTCACAATACAGACAATACAATGAAATCGTTATTAATATATCTTAAGAAGTCACCGCGCCGTATTGTGTAGATCATTTCTCATGTGTACGTATGAAAATTGGACGACACTTAAAACGAAAGGGCTTCATTAGTGTCAGGTTGTCATCTTTTTCTTCTCTCTCAACTCATTCTCTTTTGAAACTTTTGTTTGAAAACGATTTTTGTTTGTGTGTGTGTGCTTTCAGCGAAATAAATAACTCTATTGTCTAAATATCGGTTTCAATGACAAAAGACAAAGGCATTCCACCAATTACAAATTGCCATACGAGACCGTACAAATAAATTGAACACATAAACCGACCGCTAATAATGCTAATTACTGTGTATTCTCCCATGGGATTCACTTAAATAGCATCTGTTACAAGGGTTAACGTGCCAGAGAATTGTATTTGTGTAGAGTCGGAGATAGCGACATGGTTTGATGAAATTTATAACTGCATAACAATTATATATGTTTCATACATTTTAGTGGGAAATTCAACATTTTATATGTGTATAGCTTATATATATATTTTTTCTCTATTTTGAAGGAATAAAAAAATGGACTTAATTGCCGACTGCTTATAAAATTTCATGTCAAAGTAATTTTTTTATTGCATTTAAATTGGTGCTTACGATTTTCTGTGGATGACAGGACTAAATAGATTATTAAACCATCTAAGCTTACATTACAAGACAAGTTTTTGTTTGTTTTATACTACGCAATTACAGCTAGAAAGAAGGATATATAAATCAAATAATCAAGTTATAAGAAGCGAAATAGATCATTGAAAATAAAAGAGAAAAAGACGTCGACATGTCTGGTAGAAGCTACGCTGTAATATTTCTGCTGTTGTATAAAGTACAGATTGTGAACAGTGTGTATTGGATGTAAGTGAAATTCTTGTTTACGTTTTAAACTTCAGTGTTTGTTTATTCTTTTTGTTTATTAAAAAGCTAGAATCAAGTGCTTGCATTTTGTCTAGTTGACATCGCTTCTTGCGATCTGATTGCACGCATATTCATGTCATGTTACCCCTGCAGCTTGCGTAACAACATGTGCAATCCAGAAAACTGACATAACCTTTCCATGCACCAATTCGTTTGATGGGCAGTTAGGTCCTTAAAGAATTCTTCTTGGCGCATGGTGTCTTTCTTTAAAAACTGCTGCTGTTGTTATTCAGCTACTGAAGGCTCGAAAACATTTATTTTACGATAGATTATATTAACCGTGCGTTCAAGATAATTAAAAGGAAGCTCGTTGAGAATTTCTTCAAACTGGATAGCTTTTAGATTTTCCTTAAGCACTTAAGTTAGACAATCCCCTCCTAAGTGTAGATCAGATTTTTTATCCCCAAATAGCTAACTACATAAGTTGAATATCGTCAAATTTTCATCTCGAAAAGTATGAAAAAAATATTTTTACAATTTACGTGCAATCAACATTGTTCAACTGTTTAACATAACTGACCGTTGAATCTTTTCATTAAATTTTTCTCCCATTGCTTGTTACTTCAAGGTGGTCACTTACAATCAGGCAACCTAATATCTTTTCAATGTTCTAGCAATTTGGTCACTAAAGGCCACTTGATTTATATAAAATCAAGTTGTTCTTTCAACTGAACCCTTAATAATCGGGGGGAAATATGAACTTATAGTGTATCCATAAACTTTTTCACTAAAACATTTTTCTATATATTTAAATGTTTTTTTTCCATTCTCAGACAACGTATATCAACCTAATTGATAGTAGGTATCGATAATATTCAACAGAAAGAGAAGGACATACTTTCTTTTCAATGTCGGAAAAAAAAAAATTTTTTTTGTCTAATCTAATGAACATCCGACCTTATGTGTACCTCGAAGAAATGGTTTTTTTAAATCAACATGCAAACAACTTTAATTCTCATTATGTGAGAATTCAATGATGTTTTTAAACGCTCGAGATACTGTCCCCTTCCTTTCGTTTATATATATGTTTACTTCATGCTCTGGCGACATGGGAAGGCAAACTCCAAACATCTGCTCGCATTACGTAAAAATTTAAAAAATCAATTTTGATATATTTGGGTCATTTAAATAATTAAATATGTACTGCCTTTAATTAAAATCGTTCATGGTATTTCGTCATTAAGCCATTAACGATAACATACTTCGTTTTATTTTTAAATACAAGTTTCACACCATTTTGTATTTCTGATACAGAGCAAACGTTTTGTCTCTATTCCGTTATGAAGAATCGTTCAGGGAATATTTTGTCTCAAAATCGCATCATTTTTCTTCGAGCAATATATACTTATTTATTTCATTTGGCAACCTGAACAAAGGTCCTTCCAGAATAGGTTTTACATGCGCAGTCATAAAACCGCATATCTGATCATATGATGGATTACCAAATAAGATAATTTTGGCAATCGTTAAAATCCTCAGAGCTGAAGGATTAAATATTTCCTGCTATTTTTGGACAAGTATGATTTTATTTTTAAGTGAACTTCGAACATGCGAAAGGCTTATATGGTAAACCACATACTTGAAAAAATAATATGCTTTGTCCTGTTTGCTTTTAGAAAGCAAAAGAATATCGTCATGAACCATCTTGTAGTTTCTTCATTGCATGTTTATTTTACGTTTTTTGTTGTCTGCATCTTAGATGACGTAACATGTTTACAATGAATTTGCCTTGGGGTATTTTTATGCTTTTATTCAATCATTAAGTCAGTGCGGTGATTCTAGATATTTTCAAAACCATTCGCTTTTATTTTTACCTCCCTTTGTACCTGGTTCAACGTACATCTATGAATGTATTGCTATGGTTACAAAAAAATAAACAAATACAGTGGCGACCTTGTGGAATGTGTCGCGAAATAAACTTATTTCCGTACTTGTAACTAAAAATGTATTTTTGCAGTTGAAGGTGTCCCATATGACAGCATTGTTTTCTGAGGAATTTCTGAAAATCATAATGTAAAATGACCGTAATTATTTTGTCATTAGGATAGTTTAAGTACACGGATAGTCAGATCAAGAATGACTTCGTTGTTATCCATAACTAACATCAACTCCACATTTTTCTCGGTCCTATATCAACTTTGATGAGTTTCATGTAGTTGTCAGAATTAATTGCAAATTAAACGCTGCTCTAAAACGTTTTGACGCAGCTGGTTGCCGATTAAGTAGGCAGCTGCTTGTGGTTAAAATCGATTTCACTGGAATTTCATCATGACGAATTAAGTGGTATTTTAGAAATCCTTCCAAAACAACTATGGAGGCTTTACTATCACTTTTGTAGAATTTAATTTTTATTAAGTGTAATGAATGTGATATAAGGTTCAAAAATAAAAATAATTGCCACCTACCCCTTGTAACCTTTAAACAAATTCACAAATTTCTCTGCGTTACCCTGTTCATATGAGAGAACCACTGATTTTTTTTGCAAGAAAGGCTAGTTTCTTTTCTTTTACCTATGGCGGCTTCTCTTTTACAGGGCTCTTGGAACACAGACTTCAGCAGTTGATTTCACACAGCGATCTGCAAGTAATAAACAACTTTGCAAAGCTTTGTACTTACACCAGCATCAACGAGATGTGTGCACAAATTATACGGACCTTATTCCCAGTGTAGCAGAGGGAATACGGATGAGTATTTATGAATGTCAGGACCAGTTCAAGAATCGGAAATGGAATTGCAGTGTTATATCCGAAAAAGGTGCATCGATATTTGGCTCCATGATAAGAAAAGGTACTTCACATTTTTCATTAAAGGCTTTTCATACTTAGTTTCATACTAAACCTTCTCTATAAGAATTGTATAGCTCGGTTGTGTGCATGTGTGTACTTGTAATAGGAAAAATTAAGGGTATAGTGAGGGGTTCCTTTTATATATAAGAACAAAGGATATAAGAACACAACGCTTCTCAGGTCTAAAAAGTTAAGAACATGCTGAGAGCATTCGGGGCTACGGAACATTATGTTCTTATGATAATATATATTCTTACATTTCACAAGGAAACGTCATTATGATAGATAAACACAAAAATATTATTATCATGTTGTTAACAACAGTAACCAACAAAATCGGAAAGTGTCGACCAAGTCCGTTGAATTTCATATTTTTGATTATTCAGTGGTGTATAAGATCAGAACTCATTAAGAACTATATTAGGTTTCACAGTTGAGAAGTTAACAACGTTCGAAGGCTTCATTACAGTTGAGTGTTATTATATTAATGGAACGTGCTCCTCGTTGAACATTTTGTCGAGTTAACATTTCGGTTCATGATTTGTTTTTGCGATGTCTACGCGAAAGTAGTTAAAGGTATTTTAGAAATGCGAATGGTTTACGTAAGGATTTTCGATGAATGGCATTAAGAAGCTTCCCTGTGGCTTTCTAATGCTCAAACGTTGCGCTAATATCGTGTAAGATCGGGTTAGAATTTGACACAATTTGACAAAACGTCCTTGCAAGGGAAATACGCTGTCGCTCAATGATGACAGACAGGCCTAAGGGAATTACTCTCAGTAGGTTGAGGTATCTTTAAGCAGATAACTTTGAAAGATTTGTAGATTTGTAGAAAACACCAACATTCCATGGCTTTAATAATTTATTTAAGGACAACTCTTTCAGAAGTTTCCAGACTTATTAACGATTTACTTTTTTCTTTTCTTATTTTTTTTCGTGTTAACGAGTTTATTTACATACCAAACGATAGATTACTCAGCTAATCATGAAACACGACTTGCTTTTATGTAATTGTGAACTGAACCTTTAATACTGTTGACCAATTTTTAAGATTGAACATATTATGTAGAGTGAGTAACATTCTTTTGTACCAATCATCAACACGAGAACAGCATAATATGACATACAGGCGAACCGCGTGGGACCGAGTTCACTCAATATTTTTGTAGTCGTTGATTGCCATACAAATCGGTTATTCTGTTTTGTTATTTTTCATCTAAATTAAAGTGAACTTAACATACACGTGTTAAAAGGCCTATCATTACGTCATGACTATATTGATCTTTTGATGTAAATCTTGACTTAATCACAATTTTTTAGCTTTTACGTTTGTTCCTTCCTTATTTCAAGGGTGGGGCAAGTATGGACTGTTGAAGAGCAACTGAATATTCAAAGATTTCTAATTTTCTTTTAGTATAAAAGTACTTTCATGTCCTTCACAAAACTTGCAGGATATGTTTTAAAAACAACTCTAGGAAAATCCGGCTACGGCTTTATTATTGCAACAGTACAATTTGTTCTTGAGATATTCAATTTTGCATTTAAGAAATTCTTTTTATTATTATGTATTTTCTTAAAAATCGACATCCTGCTTAAAATATTTCTTAAAGCAGCTCTTAGAGAGAAACACTAGCTGTGTTTTTATGAAAATAAAATTTCTGAAATATTTACGCACTCATTCATCAGTGGGTCCTATCGGCAATTAAATATTGTTTGTTTGTGCTGTAACCGCTGCACCGAATATGACAATTAAGTTTTTTTAGCATTTCCAAAAAATACAAATAGACGTACATTTACCCGAACTCTGTTTAAGCACCCACCATGGCGTAGACATCAAGTTATGCCTCCTTTCTATGTAATTTTATTGTTTTTCAGAATTTTAAACTTTAGCACTTAGCAAAAGTCGCTATTTTCCCCATTCCTGGCAGAGCAGTCGCAAGCAATTTTGATATTAAAAACTAAGCAAAATTTGTTAACTAGGTCAAAACACGGTGTTTAAACTGATATTCGGAAAAGGTTTATTCGCCGTTCATCTGGAATAACCCTATTTATTCACAATTTATTGCTTTGTTAAATTTCTCACTGCAACCTGGCCCGTAACACATTAGTGTTACCCATCTCAGATCGACTTTACATCCTCGGTGTGCAAGCTTTTATATATATGTTAAAAAAAATCTCAAATATTATGAAGATATGCGTATATACTTTGCCGGTAATAACAAGTCTTTTTTTACTATTAGACACAAGGATTAAATTGTTAGTTCTTCCGGCTTTTTGAATCAATTAAACGGCTTAAGAGTGATTAAATGGGTCTGCATTGTCAGGCTTAACATATCGATTTCAGGACGCAACTGTTCTGTTAATCTCGACTTCTTTGAAAACAACCAGATCGCGTTAATGTTCCCTTTTTTTCGTGCCAGCGTGAACCTCAGAGATAATCTGGCTTTAACTGTAGTAGGATCATGGCTTGATGTAATAGAATAACTAATCACTCATTCGTTACCATGCCGTTTTTGAGAGGATTAAAAGCTATAATTCAAAAGATCGAAGCATTTTGATTGACGGTTCGTGATATGATTCATCAATTCATCAACATAACGTTTTTCTTAAAGTGATCACGTGATAGCGCGATGTTCTATACCTCGACAAAAATAAAGATTTTGACCACAATCAACACCCAAAAAGATCCGCCACAAGTTGGAACGATGGAACAAGTAGTCATTTGAAAACTCCCTGGTCTGGACACTTACGGTTTATTTTGCATTCACTTTGATCACGTGATAGTAAATAATTACATTGCATTGGCTATAATGAGTCGTGTGATCAAAGCAAGTGCAAAATAAACTTTGTCCACACCAGGGTAATTTCAAATGACAATGATGGAACTGACTTCCTTAATTTGATGCATGGATTTTTCATTGTTTTGGTCAATGACCACTTTAATGAGAAAACTTTAATGAGAAAAAAAACACACTCTCAAAATTGATTTCTTATCCTATTCTTTTGACTCATAAAATATCCTTTTCATATCATCTAAAAAGTTCCGTTTGAAAGCAATTAGTTTTAGGTATTTATTAACCAAGTGTAAAAAAGGCCACGCAATAATTTTCATTTATGTTCGGCGGGAACATCAACAGACTTCGTAAACAAAACGTCTAATTTGAGAATAAAAGGAAAAAATAAGGTGAAAATAAAAACAACGTTTTTCCGAGATATTATGTATTATTTCAACGTAAATTATCGTCTGTTAAAGCTTGGGGATTGTTTGTTTATTTAATGATGTTTGTATGTTTAATGATGTTTTTTTTGTTTAATGATATAAATTGTATTTTTTTGAAAATAAACAAACCGATGCAGGAGAAGGATGTAATAGCTACCGCGGGTTTCTTTCAATAGACCATTCCCGAATTTCTGTTTGAACACCGTATTTTGGCCGGTATCTATGCATGTTATTGTTTCACTGATTTTTTTTTGATTTTTTTCATTCTTCTTTCCTATTTATTGTCCTCGGAGGAGTTCAAAGCAATTATGATATTGAAAACGAGGCGTAACTTGTTGAATAGGCCATAACATAGTGTTTAAAGAGAAACTAGGGAAAAAACTAGTCCTGAGAATTCCGAGATGTTTTTCTGTCATAAAAGTTCTAAAAACCCTTCAACCTACTTTCAATTTAGCAAGCCGTGAATCAGCGTTTATCAGTGGCATCACAGCAGCAGGAGTTGCATATGCCGTAACAGAGTCATGCGCAGAAGGTCGGTCACTACATTGCCGCTGTGATAACAGTATCCGTGGACGAACTGAGGAAGGATGGAGATGGGGAGGTTGTAACAGGCCTATTTCGTATGGGATATGGTTCTCACAGCTGTTTATCGATCAGGCAGAGATACTACAAAGGAAAAGAAGGCATCCACGAAAAGATATGAATCTGCATAACAACAGAGCTGGTCGAGAGGTAAACAAGAAGATTTAATGATTCGTGATTTCAGTTTAAGGTTTTATTAGTGGATTATTTTCGATTGTAAATGCACTACGCGTGTTGACAAGTATTATGGGTTGATTGATTGATTGATTGATTGATTGATTGATTGATTGATTGATTGATTGATTGATTGATTGATTGATTGATTGATTGATTGATTGATTGATTGATTGATTGTATTTAGATCATTCGCCACAAACTTTGGACAAAATGCAAATGTCACGGTATGTCCGGAAATTGCAATCTAAAAACCTGTTGGCTCGCCCAACCGAAATTCAAAGAGGTAAGTCAAATTCATCGTTCATTGTACCTCTTTTCTGACAATCTCTTCTCTTCATGACGTTAAACGTATATCGTAAATTCCTTTAGACCAGCCACTCCCCTCTCTCTCATTCTCTAGTTTGTTTTGAATAACAACACCAGTCCTCTTTTTGATGTACAGATTGGCAAGATGTTAAAAGAGCGCTACGACTCAGCACATGAAATGGAATTTCTTATGAAAACTCGGAAAAACGGGAAAAAGAAATATCGTGAACTCGTGCCAAAATATAATGAGTATCTTCCACCGTCCATGTTAGACTTTATATATTACGAAGAATCTCCTGATTACTGTACAGGCAATAGTAGCCTGGGTATCAGCGGTACTAAAGGACGTGTGTGTAACATGAGCTCGCCGGGTGTTGACGGCTGCGAGCTTATGTGTTGTCGGCGGGGTTATAACGTCGAAATAGTGCAAGAGACAAAATCATGCGAATGCAAATTTATATGGTGTTGCCAAGTGAAATGCCGGAAATGCACCGAAGTAATTCCCCAATATACCTGCAAGTGAATAATTCGAAAATACATATAATATGTTAGTTGGGAGATGCAGATAAGCCAAAAACCTATAAGTGGAAACTTCATTTCCGTATCGTAAAAAACAAGCAATGAAATAAATATGTTTTTGTTGCCACGAGGTATGTACTTGTAGAAATATTTTTTAAAGTCGTATGCCGTGCATATAGAACTGGAGTAGAATCAGAATGGGCAAAGTATTTGCACAGAAGTAAAATCCATTTTGATTGGACAGATTTGTATGGATCGAAAAATAAACATTAACAATAATAGACTATATCCTGTCTACATGACTCTGGAAATAAAGAAAACCAGATATTACTGCCCCCGTCTTTATTATCCGATTTTATTTATTTATATAACATATTTATTATGAGCGACATAAATTTAAAATGGACTGATGACGAAAAGAACATTGAAACTAACAAAAACCCGTCCTCGAATGGACGAACAGATGTAAACATAATTTCCTTATAAATATAATTTATTTTTTATACAAAATATGACTACAGTTGATGTTAAATTTGTTTTTCTGTATAATGTTTTTATTATTATTTTATTCTATTTTTCTTTCTTCTGTCTTTTTTTTTTTTTTTTTTTTTTTTTTTTTTTACATTTTTATAATTTCTTTTTTTAGTTAGAGTGTGCATAGTTAAAAAAGCGTTATATATATATATAAAAGGACTGTTTTATTATTATTATTATTATTATCGAAGAACTTGTTGTTGTAAACCAATGAAAAACGATATGCCCAAATTAGGACCTTTTCAAAATTGTCCCATTTCAAAAATCCCTCCTCAAACTCTCTCCTGTTTGAAATTCTTACCTGCGTTTGTATTTATTGATTTGGAGACTTCACTTAATCCATGACTCCTCCATCTCGTTTTACGTTTTACTCATTTTAGCCTTTCCCAGTCCTTCCGTGTCCTTGATCCTACCCAGTCCCACCCATTTACCAAATATTTCCTGTTCTTATCTGTTTTAACATTTAAAGAGCATAGTGAGACATTACTGTACGATAAAAATTATTTTGCACGCTATACGGTACAAAGCATGTTTAGTTAACAATCCCTTGTATTATCTTAGTTCAATGGAGACAACCATTGTTCGAAAAAGGCCTGTTAACTAAGTCGCTTAACAACTGATGATGGAAAAATTATGACACAAAGAAATTCTAAACATAATGCTTGTTGTTGTATTCGATTTGTTGTCTATGTTAGGAGAACTTTCGTTCTAATCAACCGTATTTAAACAAGTCGGCATATTTGCGAAGAAACCTTAAAAACAATCATTAGAAAATTCCCTGGTCTGGAAATCTAATTGTTAAGTTCTACTGTCGGTATCTTAAACTTATACTATCTATTTAATTTTGCATTCACTTTGATCATATGATAGGAAATCATTTGTTATATGTCCGATTTAAGTTAGCGCACAATAACATTTTGTCTATTGAAAAGATAAAAAAATGGCAAAAACGTTATAGCATCCAGATGACTATGAACAGGATGGATAGACCTCTTCATAAATATTCAAATATACATTATTCACAAAGTTATAACGCTGTAAAGTTTTCTGTTTTACATGAAAACGAGGCACGTGTTGCTACTTTCTTTATGATAACATTTTTATGTAGACTTGACCAGAACTTTCGTTAAAATATGCGCAATGAAACAGGTGCTTGCGTTGTTTGTATTGCCTAAAAATCTTCAGCGTAGTGAATTTATCATCAGCAATTCACTGATCGTTGTCATTTTCGACGAAAGTAAATTTCAAAAACCGTTAATTTTTGGTGAATTAATGAAAAGGTCTGTGGATGAAGAATTGCACATGTTTGACGCCGTCAACTTTAAGGATATTGCATATTTGGTAGTTGTAACTTTTGAACTGGTTTTTCATTTCTGTTTATTATACTTTAATATCATACTTTCAGTTAGTATCATAACTTTAAATCCATGCCTTTATTAGGTCTTAAACAAGTCGAAACTGTTTTTTTTATCAGTAATGTCTATTATGGAACCATTATTAGGGAAATTTTTCCCTGACGAAGCGGATAAAAATGCAGGTTACGTTTTGCTTTGAGTGATATGATTATACAGATGGTTAAATAAATTACAGCAATAAAAAAATACTTTTATTTCATCAAAACTTTTTGATTTCTTACAAGGTGTGGTAGTTCAATTCCCTATACTCTAGAATGATTAAAAAGATGACTGACATCAATTGAAGATAATCTAATTATTTATGTCCATAGATTATGTCATCTTAGCTTGGTTAACCATATAAAAAAAACAATCAATAACAACAAATTAAACTAGTAAGTAAGTAAGCAAGTAAGTAACTAACGGGGAAGTTTTAAGTCCCTGGGTTTGCAACTAGGAAGTTGACCGCCAGAGATACGTATATCATTGCTCTAACTTGCCCGAAGGCCAGTGTGCAGTCAGCCGATGGCTAAAAATGGGCTGATACGCTGCTTTTAAAGCGCATCGGAGTGAAGTATCGAAATGCGATATCACTGAGACTCGAACACGGGTCAAGCGGTCGCACGCGAAGGTATTATTCACTACACTATCGCTGCACCAATCCACCAAGCAAAAATAAGCATATAATCCTAAATGAAAAGTATAAACTGTAATTACGATTTGATTTAGCGCTAGGATGACAACAGAACAATTTTTTTTTTAGATAAGCACATTTCACTAGAAGTATCCTATGAGCATGTATAAATATGATTCTTATTATTACGTAGGTCCATAAATGACATTTGATATAAATTCTTTTATAGCTTATAAGGGGGTAACTCGTCACGGGTTCTTAGACTAACAAACCAATAAAACCTGAGGAAATACGCATAATTAGGAAAAGTGATGAAAAAAGAAGTTGCTATTATTTATTTATTTATTTATTTATTTATTTATTTATTTATTTATTTATTTATTTATTTATTTATTTATTTATTTATTTATTTATTTATTTATTATTTATTATTTACTAATTGATGAGATTTTTTTATTTCAATATATTTTTTAAAAGCTATTGTGAAATTACCGACATTAGAGCATGTTTTACTTTCTTCACTATAAATCTAAAGTGAAAAGTCTTATAAAAAAGTTTGAAATAACGAGGCATAACCTGACTCTAGCCTCACTAACTCAGATTTGAACCATTAAATTATAGAAAAAACTGCCCGTTGAATTATATGTTAAAACAAATTTAAGGTAAGAGCCAGGTTGAGGTTCTTTCAAACTTTTTTATAAGACTTTTCACTTTTAATTTATAGTAAAGAGAAATTGTCAGTAAAACATGCTCTCTATAACCTAGATTAAAGAAAACAAAAAAATATGAATACAGTGTCGAGATCTCTTACCAGTAAGTAAGTAAGTCGGTAAGTAACCAGTAAGTCGGGACAATATTTCTTTCATGCAGCCAATCCCTGAGAGAGCTGAAAGAGACTATGAAGTTTGCAGCTGAAACTCAAATACCTCCACAATCAACCGCAATAACTGACGTCACTTTGGGTCCAAATTATCAAAGAGGCATGCTGCAAAAAGTTTGGGGACTGGGAACATCTTGACCTCAGTAAAATCTTATGAATATATCAACGGTTCGCCATAAACACTGTAAACACCCCCGTTTCCATATATTTTTGCTGAGATTTTCGATTTCTTTAATGACAGTGGAGGCATTATAACACGGGCCACTTCTGTAAGACGAACAGAAAGTCGACTTAAACTCTTACCAAGAAAATTTCTGTATATGATCATCATGTGCTTTCAATTTTCGTGAATAATTACCACGGGTTGATTGTTACTCACAGAGATGTCAATCGGTAAAAAGTTTTGAACACTGTGTGTTCAATAAATTATTCATCTCGAATGAAATATTGTTCAACTTATTTATTACCATATTTTATTATATTATTATAAGTTATTAATAGTTATTATTATTAGTGATTATTATCACCACTGAAATTACCAAAGATGTGCGTATGTACAGTAAAATCTCTATAAAGCGCTCACCCTGTAAAACGGGTCATCCTGTAATACATCACAGTATACTCCACGTATGGATGGATCGATTTGCAGTCAAATTCTCATAGATAAAGTCTCCATAAAGCGGACATCTCTATAAAACTCTTTTTATGCACCAAATGATGTCCGTTTTATAGTGATTTTACTGTATGATCAAAATGAAGCGAAATATACGGTGCGTTTAACTAAAGCATGCTCTGTAATTTTTTGAATCTGTTTTGGTTCAGTGAAGGTAAGTCAGCGGCGGATCTAGAGTATGTCAAAAATTGTGGAGGACCACATTAACCTAATTTTCTGTTTTCAGTTTATATCACCAATGTGATTACTTGCACGTTTTTCTTTTATGGCTCGACATACCCTCTAGATCCGCCTCTGGAAGAGCCATAGTTATGCTTCCATATTTCAAACAAAAAGCTTCAAGAACTTAACTAATGCAATGTAGAATATATTCCTTTTTTAACATGCCTTAGTTAAAATAAATTTCTTCTCTTGCACGCTCATCGAAATGCTCATAACAGGACCCTATTAGATAACAGAGCTATTTTGTAACTGGTTAGGCCATCCTGTTTAAATATTAACTAATAAATAAATAAATTTGTGTCATTTGATATAAAAGATTCTAGTTGGTATTTGACAAACCAAATCATACAGAGCTCGTAACTCAAAAATGCCACAGACATTTTATCAGAAAAACACATTACAGTTTGGGTATTGGAAGCGTTTGGGCAATCTCAGCACCACACATTTTCACACAAAAAACAACTGACAAAGGTCACAAGTCGACCTTTGTAGTAGTATGTGCATGAAATCAATTTTTTCTATATATATTTGACCTCGCCAAATGACCTCCAGCATTATGCAACAATTTGATTTAGTTTACAAGTTGTTGTTGTTGTTGTTGTTGTTGTTATTTTTAGTAAAATTTAGCCTCAGTGATACTAACTTGTGGTTTAAACGATTCTTCATTGATTTTATTATATTTTTATTGTACACAACCTTGTTTGTACTTTCGTTGGTTTTATTTGTATTTGGAAGAGCTGAAGCAGTTCGAGTCGATGTGACAGGACTAGAAAGAAATAAGTTGTGATCTGCTTTCTTAGTAAACAATAATACAACCCCACGGATGTGGTCACCAAAATAATATATACCTCGTGTAGTCATGCATCAAGGCGCGGACAAGTTTGTACGAACTTTTACAGCCATAACACGAGCCCAGTTGATGCTGGTTAAAAAAACTGAGGCTTAATGTGATGCTTCCAAATATGCATATTTGTGACATTTTTGAGCGTAACAATGGTGTATAGGTGTGTGTAACCATTTTTACAGTGGAATCTCTATAATGTAGGCACACAGTAAAGACCACACTTTTATAAAACACAGACAGCCTGTCAATGAGTGGAACGAAACATTTTCCTTTATGAAACATACCCTTTTATAAAGCTGGCACTATATTTCGAAACAACTGGTGTCTGCTTTATAGAGATACAGTATAACCCCGTTAAGTCGGACTCTCAGGGGACCGAAATAATCGGTCTGACTTATCGGGAGTCCGACCTATCCGAACTTCGTCTTAAGTCAGACTCTACTTATTCAAATCCAAGGGGGACAAGGTTTTAGTCCGACTTAAAGAAAAGTCTGACTTAAACCGTGTCCGACTTAACGGGGTTATACTGTGTACGCAAAATTTTAAAAGGATGAACGTTAAGAAAATACATTTACGCGACGTTTCGATTTGGCTCTGTTTGGAATTTAAAATTTACAATTTCCTTGAAACTGTTTTTCTTCTTCTAATGTTTGATTTAAACGGTATGTAAACACAACAATCATTTTTTTATGGGACACTTGAAGTCAAATAAACACCGCATGTCTACTGGAAGACACAAATATGTTACGTTACATAACGTTAGCTTTTTTGCATATTATTGTATATCAGGTTATATATAGAATAAAAAACAGTTACATACACTTGCATTTTACCTGTTTGAAATTCGAAGAGGCACGTCCAAAGGATGTTTTTGATAAACTTACTTGTGAAAAATTAGAAGCCGCTGAGCTTAACTAAGGAAGGCGTGACATGTTTAGTTTCCGAGCACCTTATATCGTCGCCGACATCAAAAGACTAGTACATGTGTTAAAATGGCTGATTTGAATTTACACGACATACGCCTTTCCCAAATTTCCGATAAAATTTTTCATGGTTATACATTCTCAGCTTTGTTTCGGTTTTTTGTGATTGCATCTTCCAAGATGCCTTATTTCATGAAATTAAAGCGGGCGTTATTATAACTAAACACGCCTCAATTAAAGCTGTAATATATATTATATTATATATTAGTAATTACAATATCAGCCTTTTGGTTTATCCAACGAGGTGTTCCGTGGAGAAGTGTAGCAAGAATATAAATTTAGCGCCTTAAATGCGGCACAGCAAAATACTTTGGATTCGATATAAAAGGCCTTAAATTCTGTTAAAGAGGGCGATTTCAGTTCAGATTCATTACCCTTTAAAATGAGTTTCAACTGAAAACTCGTTTCGCGTTTTAAGATTTGTTACAAATTATTCTATCTATACATACTGTGTACTTCCTCTGTTTTGCAATTTGCCTCAAAAAGAAAAGAAAATTCAACAAAAAGTATAAGGTAACAGCGTGTTGGTTTTTCTACTCATCAATAATGCTTTGAATTTTCCTTTTATAAGCCTTTATTATCAAAACACCATGGTGAATGTTATTACTTTTAAAAAGAATCTCTAAATCGTCTAAACCATTTCACTATGTAACGTTGACTTGACTTTTTTTTTTAAAAAACTATGCCATTTTAAGATAAGATAAGATCAAAAACAATTTTTTTAACAACATGGTTTCATTGAAGTATTTTTGGCTATGATAATGTTGTTTGAAGTTCGTAAAAGATTAATCTTTTATTAAATCATTTATAAATGACTTGGAAAGTGTAACTCGTGGTTTCTTCAAATATAAATGATTTTTTCTTCCCAAGTTTTCTTTTCTTCTTCTTAAACCGATAAGACCTAGCAGATGTTAAAAACCACAACACATATAGCTGAATAGTTTTCTTCATAAACATTTCAGAACGTGTTCGTTGAATTAAAAGTCTCCATCAAGGATATCGATCCAGAAGAGAAGTAATTCGAAATGGGGACAATGGGACATTATCAATTAAACTGAATCTATAGGGGTTGAAAAGAAACTTTCGATCACATTTAAATACGTGAAAGCATTGTAAGTACAAGTTTTGAGTATTACCTATCAACAGAGAACCAAAAGGAGATGTAACAGCAGATCATAGATTTTTCTATGTAATGATTATTTTTTTTAAATCATTAGAAAAGGATTAATTAAATGAAATGTAATATATAAGGTCTATTATAAAGAATAGATAGTGAGAGTTTGCCGTAAAATTACCCAACAAGCTTTAAGTACCAGTGTCATGAAATTTCTTTTAAAACGTAAGTGTTAATTTGGTTATTTGCATGTTTTTCTTTTATGCTCTAAATAGAATTGCGCTCCAACATTTCCGCTTACAACATAACTTGTACCTATGTTCTAGATCCGCCTCTGCATACTTTGTTGCTTGCTATTCATTTTGTCTTAAAGCTCGGTTCCCACTAGAAGTAAAATGCGATAGAAATGAGAGCGGTAATTTCTAAATCTAATAGGAACTCATTGCCTTTTCAGAATAATTTGAACGCATCTTTTGTCACTTTTGGCTTACTTTCGCGTATTTCAAATATTGTCTCGTTTTTATCGCATTTTGCCTTAAGTGGGAACAGTGCTTAAGAGAATTTTTGTGAGAACTTAATTTTGCGAATTGAAAAAAAACTAAACTTTTTGTGTAAATTTTCTTTTGCGAATTTGAGAAAACATTACTTCCCTTAAGGTAATACATGCATACACGTTTTTTTTATATATAAGAATATACTTTATAAGAATATTTAAGATGAAATTGGACAAAAAATTAAGAATATTCTAAGAATATCGTCATCTTGACTTTTGGTTATACAAAGTTAAGAATATACATTACATTTAGAATATTCATGTAAATTCTTTATTTTCAAACTTATTTTCTCAAATCTAATTGGGTTTTTTCTTATTTTTTACTTACTTATCTTTTTTTTCGCTTTGCAATCCCCAGTGGGAATAGCAAAGGCCTCGACATTAGTTTGACTTTAAATCCTGCGATAGTTGTCACTAAGAATATGCTAAGAATATATCAAGATGAATTTTGCCCAAAACTTAAGAATATTCATCTTGAAACTAAAATACACTATTCTTATAAAAACAAAAGCGTGTATATCCTATTTTAGTGCAATGATTTCTCAAAGTTGCAACAATAATTATACTTTCTCATGGTAATAAGAACCAATGTTTTGAATTATGTCAGTAATTTCATTTTACTATTTCTTTTATTTCATTTTCAATGGAAAAGATTAGCTCATTTTCATTTTAATTTATTTTATTCATTCTGACTTAGATTTACATGTTTATCTGATATTTCTATGACTACAAGTTTTATACATATAGCCTTCA
The DNA here is from genome assembly GCA_039566895.2 of Turritopsis rubra. NCBI lineage: Eukaryota > Metazoa > Cnidaria > Hydrozoa > Anthoathecata > Oceaniidae > Turritopsis > Turritopsis rubra. Next base: position 11,289,754 of record CM077621.1, read on the forward strand.
TGTCATAAGCCATCGCAAAGCTTTAGGTCCTAGCATAAAGTGGTTCTTTGTTAAAAACTCTTAATAGCCGCTGATATACGGGCGTAAAGGCTGTTTTGTTCACTATCGAATCGAAGAGATCAATAATTTCATCCTCGTTCATCTTATTTGTCTTATCGATCTCAATATTTCTTATCTTCCCCGTTCCATCTTTGTTCAAAGGGTATTTTATTAAAGGGTGTGGATAGTTATTACCTGGAAGCCATTATAAAAAGTGACAATACAGCCAAATGAGAGCTTCTGATTGGCTAAGATGCGTTTCTCGAAGGCATCGGTACAGAGTCGTACTGACTGGTTTGCGTCATAGGTTACAAAATGGTAGCTTAAAAAGACCTCGCTTTTATGGGTTTTATTTTATTATTTCAAAATTATTTTATTACATAATTTGATTAACTGCGAATCGCTATTGGGACAATGTGCAAAAACTACCCGATGTGACAACCAAGCCAAAGAAAGAATTACTCTGGAAAGATGCTTTCATTAGTCGGTATAGTCATTTGAAAATTCTCTGGTCTGCAGAACTCTCGTTTGTTTTGCATTCACTTTGATCACATGGTATAGAAAATATAATATGTTATTTTGTAAGATATACGTCATATGATGCAAGTGAGTGCACAATAAAATCTGCCTATTGAAAAGATCATAGATAAAAATAAGTAACAATAAGTTACAATAAGTTACAATAATAGGTTTCCAGACCAAAAAGTTCAAATGACCAGGGTTTTGGCTTTGGTCGCAGTCTCTGAGGATAGGCGGAACGTTTTGAAACATACTTGACACAATATTACTTCCAGACATTCTGCTTTCTTGTAATCGCATCTGTTCTTTAATTGACAACTTTCGGCAAGAATTTCTCTGTCAACGATGAATTTCAATATTGAAACATTTTATATAATCAATTTTTATGAAGTAAAGTTGAAATGCGTCCGACAAAATGGAGGTTTAATACTGTTTCTTTAGAACGTGTGAAAGCTGTCTCATCAAACACACATGTAACAAGATTATATTGATAAAAATCTTTTTTAAAAATGGAGCAGAGAGATCTGCACATAAAATAGTGAATATATGAACGAATTAATGATTTTTAGAAGTTTATTGTCAAAACAAATCTTTTTACTGTTGTGAATCTCTTAAACTGTTTTGGTCGCGTTTGTTTCCAGAAGAACTCACATCGTTTTGATTACTGTTGGTAAAACCTTGGCAGGTGTACCATTTGTTCCGCTTTTTGGGTTTTTTTATAATATTTCTTCATTAGCTAATGTTATTTATATCCAAAACATTGTTGATGTTTCATGGCATTGTTGACACAAATGTTTTACATTTCTCTCTCTATATATATCTATATATATCTTTCTCTCTCTCTATTTCCCTTTTCATTTTCTTAAAATTTTGAAAGGAGATTTTTTTATTCGCTTTAGATGAATATAGTTGCTAAGGGTTACCAGTAAATTAGACTGTGATTGATTGGTTTTGGTGACATTTCTGATCTGGTCAAATGGTCAAAAGAAAATGGTGGGAGCATCTGATCTGAAGTTGATAATGCTGTATTTCTTTTGTTGGTTCATAACAGGTAGGTAAATAAAAAGTTTTTCGTTCTTTTTGTTAAATTGTTAAAACGTCCAGCGTTCATTTTGACTTACAAGGAATGTAATCGAATCAACGATGAAAACATTCTGAGTCTTTAAGAACAGTGGTGGATCCAGGGTATGTCGAAAATATATGTTTTCAGTCTGTATCACCTATGGGCTTACTTGCACATTATTCTTTCAGTAAGTACAAGTAAGTAACTGGGAGTTGTAAGTCCTTGGGTTTTCATCCCTAGTGGTTGGCTATTCTTCGCGCCGACAACTAGGAAGTTGACTTATCGCCAGAGATACGTTTAGCATTGCTAGCGCTTACCCGAAGGCCAGTTTGCAATCAGTCGATGGCTCCAAATGGGCTCATACGCTGGAAGCGCATCGCAGTAAAGTATCGAAATACGGCATGATTGAGACTCGAACACGAGCTTCAGTGGTCGCACACGAAGATACTATCCACTACACTATCGTTTTTTATGCTTTAATAGCTAACATTCTCCTGCGCAAATTTCGATATACTCTCCAGATCCACCTATCAAGTCTTTCTAATATTGACCTTTTCGCCAAGATCCCAGTTTGCTTGAGATATTCTTTAATCACATTTCTCCTATTGTAGAAGCTCTTGCGGCTGGTTACAGTGGCCACTTGACGAAGGACTTCCAGACAAATACTTCAGAAGGAAAAAGTCTCATAACAAATTGGATAGTGGAGTCTCCTTATGGTTTTTACGAGAATCTGATGTACGAGAATGGTCACTTTTCTTTTCCGAAAGAAGGGATTTACCTTTTATCTGCAAACATAATACTTGAAAGTAAACCGAAAAATTTAGCTGAAGTCTTTTTTGAAGAAAAGGATTCTCGTGGTGTTCCTATTTGTCGAAGTTTTGATCAAATCGCCACTAAAAGCACTATCACACTAGCTTGTTTTGCTCGCTTGAAAAAACTTACTCGACTTGGTTTAAGCGTATCTTACGAAAATCCTCTAATTGTATATCGTGGCTCGTCGCTGAGTATTCAATACATCGGGAATACTGGAGACACACTATCCTTTATTCAACCCCTTAGAGATTTCACTGGAAGCAACAGAGCTGTACAATCTACAGATAGGGACGATTATTCTTATTTTAACTCGTTCACAGGTAGGTTACGTAGGCGTATTCAGGGTCAGTCAAAAAAGTGGATGAGTCCAACGTTACTTCTTTTCAGTCTTAAGTTTGGATTAGATTACTTGCACATTCTCCTTTTCTACTTTAAATGACTATACTCTCCTCCACAAATTTTGACTGAGCTCTATCTGCGCCTCTGGGTTAACAACTTTTAGTGATGATGAGCTCAACAATTCTGGAAGAAAACTTCATAAGATTGAAGGCATTGTTCAAGCATATCATTAGAAGATTCTATGGTTTAGAAGCCTAATATAACAACCTATTGTGTATTTTTTCTTTGATTTTTCAATAGGCAAATTTCATTAGGCATTCACTTTGATCACATGACATATTACAACCAATGCACAGTACTTGTTTTCTATCAGGTGGTCAAAGTAAATGCAAGATAAACTACAGTTAGATTATCGACAATAGAACTATCGACTTCCAGACTAAAGAACTTTCTAATGACTATGATGTAAGTAATATATATGCAAACGTATATTTTCTAGTTGCAGACGATATTTCGACGTTAACAGTTCATTGCACTGGCATTTACGTCATATCAATATCAGCAAATGTAATTGTCAACGATAAGTCGAAATTGCAGCTCCTAATCAATACTGGTGTGGTGTTGAATGGTAATTCGTTCGTTACGAAGGGAATGAAAAGCATCACATTCCTATCTAGTTTTTTCTTGAACAAAGGAGATCTGATCAAAATAAACATTGATGGGGTGTCTATATTGGAACCAAGCATTTACAGTATCGTTTTGATGAGTGAAGATTTTCCACCGGGGTTCTCCTTGCCTGTAGCTGTATCAGATGTGAACGATGACGTTTGCAAATTAACAATTCATAAAAGTAACATCACAACAATGCCACCATTTTACTTCAACCATAACAAAGATGCTAACGCTGATGTTGGCATGGAGATCTTAATGGATAACTTATACATGATTTCACTTCAAGTAGAGTATAGTTCGCAAGATGATCCGACTCGTTTCGTCATCTCAAACGACGAGAATTCCGCTTCAGACGACTTGCATTCGTCAAGTGGTTTAGCGTCAATTGATGTATCGTCCACGAAAAACAAATTCCGCTCCATTAACATCGTTGGTGTGTTGAGGATACGTCGTAACGTTCGTTTAAATATTGAGATAAAATCTTGCAAGCGATTCAAGTTACGTGAAGGGTTCTTGTCCTTGGTACCAATCATTCAAAACACATATGCAACTTCCGCCACAGTAAACGATCTGGATGGTAAAGTAAAGTATTGCAAGGATAGTTGGATCGTTCTTGAGAATTTCTTTATAGACAAGGAATTTTTATTATCCAAGTACATGACAAAGAACGGATTTGTTGTCCCCAACGATGGATTATATTTCATTTATGCAGAGATTAACTTAAAGTCATCGATTAGAAAATACCAAACGGTCACGTTTGCGCTCAGGAAGACAACCGCTAACCAAAATAAAGTGATACTGAAAAACATAAAATTAATTTCAAACAAACAAGACAAAATGTATTTAACAAGTCATTTGGAACTGAGAAGAGGTTGCCAACTTCAACTTTTGATCACTTGTGGTGGTGCCGTGCGAATTGTAGGGCAAGTGCAATTGAAAATAATCTACAATTCTGTTTTGTTCTCACCACTATATCTCATTTCAACTCTCAAAGAGAACGATACTGTTACAGAAAAAGCATGGACACGGAATCTTTCTCCAATCATTCAAGAAGCTGGTGTATACTTTTTGGCATACATCGTCACCTTGAAAATTCGTCAACCAACCACCGTTACACTTTACGTTCATACTGATCAGAAATCAGAAGAACTAGGTTTATCAGAACAACTCACATTCCACAGAAACGGCCTTACTAGTGATGGAACGGTTACCTTAGAGACGATGGGGCATTTGAAATTACGCCGAAAAGAGGAAATTATCGTTAAGATATCATTCGCGTCACAGGAAGCGTTTGACATTACCGAGGACCGCTTGACATTGTCTTCAGGAACTCATGCAGCTGGAGATGTATATGGCTTTAAAACAAGACAAAGGGCTCAAAAGTTGTTCAATTTCAATAATAAATTGACACGGCTTGACAATTTTGCTTTTGGAGAAAGCACAGGAGGTTTTCTATTACCAGGTACCAAATTCTTTGGCCCTTATTTTGTAACCTTTAAGCCAATGACTATATTTTACCATGTTATTGTGAATTTGAAGAATGTTCAAGGCCTGTTTAAACTTTCTGTTCGTATTCGACCTCGAAATACCCTTATAGACATTTCAACTGCTCATGAAGTCAAAGAAAAATCTTCAATTACTTTGTCTGCTGTCGGAATGTTAACTCTGGCATCTGAAGAATCTCTACAGCTTCTCGTTTATGGTAGCAGAATACAAACTTCGTTGGTACTTTGCACTGGCAGTTTATGGTCTGTTGTGGAGATATCTACTCCAATAACCGAATTATATCGCCACTATCCACAAGTTGGTTGGAGCAAGGATCTTTTAGAAAAATATGGAACCTATGCTATCATAACCAGTAAAAAGGATCAGATACACAAACAAAAGAACTTTCAGTTGGTTTCATATATTAACAAAGAAAATGATCTCACAAATCTGATAGGTCAAAAAAGTGATATCCTTTTGATAAGTAACTATATCAAAACGAATTTTAACCAATCACAGCTTTCGAATTTTTCTAGTCTAGTGCCTATTTCCGATAAGTGTTTTGTATATCTTTTGATGTCACCATTCCCTGCGGTTATCGAGCAAAGGAATGCTAAACGGGAAATCTATTTACGTTATGATAAAATGCATAGAATGCAGACTTATCAGCTTCTTTGTTTAAATAGTACAGACCAGGTTAGTGTCAAGTGGAACCAAAAAAACGTCAATACCTCGGAATGGAATGAGATTTCATCTAATACAATTAAGGCTAAAGATACCAACGCCAACGAAACACTCTCGTTCGTAAGACTTCAAAGACTTGACCAAACGGAAGGTTTTGCGTCCACCTTATCTAAAAAAGTCAATGTTGTAAACGGAGAGAAGCGATTGGATAGATGGAATGCGCAGAATTCTCCTTTCTTTGATCAAACTTACGGAATTGCTGATGGAAAAGGAATTTTCATATCACAAAAAAACGGAAACTACCTTATATCTTTGAGTTTGGTTATTGGAAATTTGAAAGATTCACAAAATAGGTGATTTATTTAGAATGTTATACTTCGTCAACCCAACTGTAGTAATATTTCAAAGTATTACTTTCAACACCTAAGTTTATTTTCTGCTTCTTAGGAGAGGAGAAAACATCTTTAATACTTGTCAAGGTCTCTGTTCTGTAATCAACAACTTCAGTTTTTCATTTTTTAGATGTCACATCCATCTCAGAAAAAATGATATTAATATCCAATCAATTTTGATAAATCAATCATCAGTCAGTCTAAAGTATATAGTTTGGTTTCAGAGGAATGATGCATTGCAAATCTTTGTACAATGTGGCCAGAGTAAAATTAGTATAAGGAAGAACTCGACTTGGGCTGTTATTATGTTAGGTAAAACATAGTTATTATTTCTTTTTCATTTTTGTTGTTGTTGTTGTTGTTTTGTTGTTGTTCCTTGTTGTTTTGCGCAATTCTGGATTCTGATTTTGATTGACATTTGACATTGGTAAATAGTAAAGTGGTGCAATACATAATTTTTTATAAGAAAAACCAAACAAACCCAGTGGGCAAACTCTTCAAAAAGTCTCTGTGGAGGAGTGTTTCTTTTATTGCAACAGCAGGTGATATTGATTGCCAAGAGGTAGAGAAATGCTAAAAACTTTATTCAACCTATATTACTACTATATATTATTTCATTTTGTAGTTTTGTATTTGACTTCTCTCTTGGTATTATTCTATTGCAGACACTTCACCATCCTTTGAAAGAACCTGTGAGGACCAATTAGATCAGATCTATGTGACGCCTTACAGATCTAAAATACTATTGCCTGCTCGGTCCAATTTCACAATATCGTGTTCTCTGAAATCGAAACAAAACGCGGATTACTTGTGGTTGAAAAATGACATGGTAAAAAAATAATAAATAACACTGAAGGCAGATTCTGAGAATCAATTTTCTTCAAGCTAGTCTTTTTGTAGATAAAAGAAATAATCCTATCCAGTGAATCTGTTTAGATTCTCGTGAACGATCTTGGACAACGTACAAGCGTTATCCAGATGCATTCTGTCGAGTTTAACGATACTGGTTTATACGAATGTGTAATGACAAGAGGGAAATTCAAACAAACATCGAACGTCGTCGCTATAGTGGTATTTGGTAAGCTGTGATATTTATTAAAATTTCAACATTATCTATTTTGCAAATGCTTTTAAACCGAACCAAGTTGCTGTCTTTCAACAAAATGTCAAAAACTTCCAGAAATGTTTAGGATTGTTGTTCAGTGATTGTTCGTCCTTAAGTAAGGTCGTTGTTGCATAGAGCATTTTTATAAAGGAAAATGATCTGCTAACGGTATGTGCTCGCCTTTTACTTTCGACGTAAGACGCTCTGAATTACTTTGTAATATTTTAAGTGTTTCACCTGATATTCAATTATTTATCATAGAACCTAGACCAACGCTACTGTTATCCAACGATACAGTTTTTATCCAAGAAAATTACGAGGCAAGCAAACTACTGGCTTGGGTTCATGTTTCTGCAATAGATTTACAAGGAATAAATGGAGCTGCAGTAAAATTATCGATCGCCGAAGGCAAGTACACCCAATCAATCATAGGTTTGGATAATGTAAAACCAATACACCTTCACGTATTTATGTTTGACTTTGTCTGTTGTCCATGGACCTTGTTTCTGTTTTGAAAATTAATCGATATTGTTCCATCTGAATTGAACATAAATTGCGTCGCATTAAATCGCAGTATCGCATACATAATTCGTTGAAAGTGTATTTTATGTTTTGGGGGGTTAATAGAAGATAAAAAGCGGGTAAAAGAGTTAAACCTACAAGCCTTGTCGACAGCGGTCCTTTTACGACCAAACGAGCGGTCTTTTTCTTATAAATCTGCAGCGGCAACTTTGAATTCATCCTTTTGGTTCCCGTTTCTTTCTAGGTAATGACGATGGTAACTTTTACTTTGAACCGGAAGTCACAAACGCAATAGCGTCTCTTTATTTCCGAAAGCCGTTTAATTACGAAAATCAGAATACTTATAAACTGCTTTTACAGGCACAAAATATTGCAGACACTGTTACAGTAAGTTTGACAACGAAATATCTCGTCGTTAATGTCATCAATGAAAACGAGTACAAGCCTCGATTTGTGGCAGATACTCAAACCTTTTACCTCACGGAAAATACTCCAGTGAACACAAAAATTGACGAGGTGAATGCCGTTGATCCAGATGACGAAGCAACGTTAACATATACGATCTTTTACACGTCTTTCAATAATGCTGTGTTAATTCAATCCGATACTGGCGAACTTCTAATAAATGCATTAATTGATCGTGAGGTAGTTGATGTAATCAACATACTGGTGAAAGCTACTGATGGAATCTACTCTGCCTTTCAACAAGTGAAGGTAATCATAACAGACGTGAACGACAACAGGCCTCAATTTGAGCAAACTTTTTTCGAAAAGGCCTTGCTCTTAAACGATATCGAATCAGATGCAATTTTGAAAGTGACAGCTACAGATCCCGACTATGGCGACAACGGAAAGATCACTTACAAACTTATAAATGCAAGTGACCACTTTTTCTTGAACAGAAACACTGGAGAAGTGTTTGTTAATTCACACCCTGCCCAGTTGCTGTATGGTCGTTATAGATTTCAAATAGAAGCAAGGGATTCTGGGTTGCCGTCTCTTTCACAGACGTGTTCAGTCGTTTTAAATTTTCTAATTGGTAATGAAACTGTAGCCGAGAAAACAATAGTGAAGTCTTTACATCATCAGATCTTTGATGCATTGCAAGAATGGAGATATTGGATAATTACGAGTGTTGGGTTACTGTTACTGTTCCTGCTAGTGCTGTTGCTTGTATGTTATTGTCGGTACAAAAGGTTCGTATTGAATTGGCGATAGTTCAGTTCTGAGAAGTGTTCTTCACAACCATTAGAACTTTTGTCAGTTAAAGTGTTTTCTCAACGAAACCATGATTTTTGGGAAAATTCCTGGAACGATAATGATCATCAAATAGATTACTAATGTTTAATTTCCGTTTTTTTCTGAATATACTTTGCTTCATCGAAGATACCATCTATTTGTTGTTTGTTTATATTCTAGATCCCGCAAAGAAGTGAAGGAGTTGCTGACTAGGTAAATAAAAACTGCACATCATATTTAACCAACATAAATTTCATCACTGTCTGTATCTTCGTTAGAGTCATAGGCGCGATTATAAACTTAAAAATATTGCTATTATCTTCAAATCAAGCGATTAATTTTAATAAAAAATATTTTATTTTTTTTATCCGCAACTAATGAATTACTTTTATAGATTTAATTATATTTATGATTTTAGTTTAAATTTTATGCTATATTTTTTAACATTCGTACTTACAGTTTTATGAATTAAAACATCTTATTGTGGTGTTCTTTTCTTCGTTCTTCAGGACATCAAATGAAGAAGAAACGCTGAAATCTCTACTGAAGTGTTCTTTAAAAGAAAGTACGATTTAACAATTACCTTCTCTTCTACTTTCTTCAACATTCGCTAAATGGGTGAATGTGGAGATGGAAGAAATTGTTCCGGATGAACAGAAGATAAATCTAATATCTTGGACTAAGTGTCATGGGATGATTAATTTAGCTAGTACTGGTTTTATTCACCATCTTAAATCTTGTTTTGAAAAAAGTGTCATACACCGTTCCCGAATTCATGTTTATAGCAATGTTCCGGCGTTTCTGTGTTGAAAATTAACGAAAATTGTCCCACTGCCATTAGCTAATGAGCAAAATTTAAAGTAAAAATACGTTAAAAAATAAAAATAACGAGTGTGTTGACTACATATCAACGTGTAACGCGTCAAAACGAGGTCTGTATAGGAGAACTGAGTCAGGATGTGACATATAAACATGAATTCTATAACTGTGTATACGCATACGTCTCATGTCATCAAAAATGTAAAATTTTCTACGCGGTGTTATTTGTAAAAAATTGTTCTGCACTTAGACGAGATACCGGTTCCATGAGCACGGCTGTTTTATATGAGAAACTCAGTTTGCGCATGCGTGGCGCTTGGCGGCTTTTTACTAACGGCTTTAAAGATGGCGGTCAACCACGCGAATTTTAATTCACCCTAGGTACTAAGTTCCATATCCATTTTTAGCGATTATACGCATTTCACAATGAAATGTAGGTTAGGATAATTTGTTAATACCTTGGAAGTTTTCCCGTGGATGCGGCAGATGTTATTGTGTCATTCAATGATCAATAAAAAGCATTTCCAAAAGGTATGATGCAAACATTTTTTATTTTCAAGCCGGTGTAGCATCTCGACTTCCTTGTTTTTCCTGCACTTTTTTAACTGAATTTATGTTTATATAAATACTTTGAAAAACTACAGCTGTTTTGGTTTGGCCTCCTTACATGGCCCAAATATCATTGATATCAGTCCTTTTAGTTTTATTACTAGACTGGATGCTTCTTCTGCTAGACAAATTTGAATGTTGGTGGGGATTCTTATTAGTCATTTTTACACAAGCCGAATAAATTAGCTGAATAAATCTCTTTCAGAACCTTTTAATCCACCTGCAATTTACACTGACCGAATAATTCAAATGTACCCATTAACTGGTCCATAAAAGTCTTTGTTGTTTATTGGAACGGAGTTATTTTGGCAAGATCAGCTACACGAGAGATCAAAATTAACTACCAGCTAATATTTACCCTGGTGCATAAATGTCTTTTTATCCACCAATTTGCTGAATAAAACAAAGTTGGATAAAAGTGTAATGTTTTTATCCACCTGCCGTTTTTATACAGGTGAATAAATAAAAATGGTTTTTTAGGGTACTTTAGGGGTACTTTAGGGGAATTGTGCATTTTTAGTTGTATAAATAGTAGTTTTTCAGCATTGGTATTCTCAGTTTTATTCACAAAAAAACTTTTTTTTTTCATTTTTGACCCATTTTTGTCTGACCTGGAGGGTACGCAAATATTAAGCATGTTAGCATGTTTACCTTAGACCCTTTAGTAAGGTAGCCATTGTAGCTATTGTTTGGCAACTTCAACTTCTGGATTTGTATTCAAACGACATGAGTGACACATTCCATGACCTCTTGAGGAACTTCTTCATGTGAATTAATGTTAAGTTAGTCAGGACTGATTTTTTTCTGCAAAGATGACCTTTGAAACTTCCAATTGAAACACTCGTTTCGCATGATGAACATAGGATATTCTGCATTGCCAGAGTGTTTTAACAGAACTTGATCTGGTTAGATTGAATTGCTGTTGGGTGTAACATAATTGTGGCAAGTAGGACAGTTGCTATCCCTTTCCAATTGTGATATCAGGCAAACCCCGCAGAAGGTGGGGTTGCAGGTTACTATGTACAAAGGCTTTTTACCAAGTCCTCACAAATTCCACAAATGTACGGTTTGATATGATTATTAAGAGTAAGGGTGGATTTTTTCATACCTTAGTATTCAGATTTGCATACATCAAGTACCATCAGTGCCCCTTGTTTGAAAAAAAACAGTCGGTAGCCATTATGAAAATAATTATTTAACAAAATTATGCTTCATAAGCAAATTTCATCAATGTGCTCATTGATAGCATATTTTACTCTGTAGGATAGAATGTTGCCACAAACATGACAAAGTTTCTCCAAAGTACTACCGTGTGGTGACATGTTCGCCATTATTATAGGGAAGAAATTGTTCGACTTTAATGTCCTGTAACTTTCTGTATAAACATGTTTGCAATGTGTATAGTATTGAAAGAGAATAGAAATAATTTGTATTACCTGTATTATTCCTAGGGTAAAACTTCTGAAGTGTAGTAAAAACTGGACACAACTGGAGTGCTCCTCCTCCCTTCTAAATCATTTCAATTTAACTACTATTGCCCTTTATTTTGAAAATATATGCATGAACTCCATCATTTTGTTTCTAATTAATAATTCTAATTTCTAAGTCACGCATGCGCAATCTGAGTTTAGCAAAGCCAAGCTTTCGAAACAGCCGTGGTTAACTGGAGATGATATTTGACACAAATGAAAATGATCTCGTCCAAAATAATTTCTACCATCATATGGAACCAAACCAGAAATGTTCCAATCCTTTTAATGCTTACTCAAATATGCTTTTCTATTTTCCTTTTCAGCTGAATCAGCTGAAATGACCATGTACATTTCAAGTGAGACTCTACCATCCGCCTATCAATCTCGAAAGGATTTGTCGAAAGAGAATTTACCGTTAAAGATATACGAGGCGAAATTATGTATAAATGGTGATGTGAATAGTTCTCATTTGTGATATATTTTACTGAATAATTTTTACCTAGTCGCCGAGTTGGTGACATTTTATTTATCTTTGTTTTATTGCCTTCAGATAAACTGCTGTTTCCTTTCCTCCGTCATGTATTATGATGATCTTCCCACAAATGTTTTTTTAAAACCTTTACCAATACCCAAGATATCATTTCATGTGAATCTTTGGAAAAAAATGAAGCACAATATTATATGTATTTAGTCTGCTATAACTAATGGGCTGATCACATGATCACGCGGGCTCGTTTCTCATGTGATCACACATCTAAATTTATAAGAGTTTTTTAATGATAGAGAGATCTCGGTTTAGCGGGCTAGCCCACTTGACCGGGCTGAATTTTCTCATGTCATCACCTCCTAAAAGTTTGATCCATGAACTAAGAAAGAAACAGGATAAAAGCAATACAAGATACTACCATAGGTGTATTCAGGGTCTGTCAAGAAAAGTGGAGGAGTCCAACGTTATGATCTTTCTTTTCAGTCTTAAGTGTCGATTAGGTTACTTGCACGTTTTCCTTTTCTACTTTAGATTACTAAACTCTCCTCCACAAATTTTGACTGAGCTCTAGCTACGCCTCTGTACTATCCTTTGCGTCTATATTTTCAGAATGACTTCAAAACATAACTTTTCATGTTGTGTTCAAAACGTGAAAATGTGCCACTGATAGACTTCCTTTCTAAACAAAATCCACAAGGAAAACGAATTATTTGTTTCACTGTTTGTTTCACTGTTCTTGTATTTGCATAAGGTCCCTATTTAACTTTTGATCATAGTGGGGGAGAACTCGACCCACTACTTTAAGAGCAGAAGTTTTCGCCAAGAAAAAAAGAAGTTGCGAAATTTACTTGCAGCGTAACGTGCGGCAACATGAGACTTAAGTCTTTAAGCCACACCCTTTTTGTTTTATAAACTTACTTAAATTGTTCTCTTTAAGAGGCCCATTTACTTTTTTATTTATGTAGGTGGGGGCGACTAGATTTGCATGTTTGTCTTCTCAGTTAGAGGTCAGTGCAGCGACTTCTCAGTTAGAGGCCAGTGCAGGATTCTTTAAAACAATTGAACTTCTACTACACGTTTCATCAGAAAGCAAAAAAAAATCGTTTTTGCTCTTTTAATTTTAGTTCATTAATTTTTATCTATGTTGGAAAATCCACCTGTGGATTTTTTATAAGCAACATTTGGCTCAAATTTGTCGTAAAACGAAATAACAGTCCTTTGTTAGAAAATCCACAAACAGGGATTTGGAATAATATAGATTATTAGGCAATTGTGACAGACGTGGCTAGTTGTAGGTAAATAATCTTTACAGTAATTCATTACGACAAAGGTAAATACTATTACCTATTACCTAATTGGCCCTTTTTACACCGCCCAAATTAAACGTCGGCTCTTTTTACGCCGGTCTTTATTGGCGTTATTTTTTTTGGCGTTATTGTTCACGGTGAAACGCTCACAGACAAACATCTAACGCCTTTTAACGCCAAATCATGAAAATTACCGCCATTAAGGATCGGCGTGAAAAGGGCCAATAAGGTAGTGATAATGATAATGATAATAATAATAATAATAATGTATTTTCCTCATCCATTATGTTTGGCTTTTCGTGCTTCATAGATAGTAACAACAACAACAACAAAAACAGAACAAAACAAGTAAGTAATTTTGTTTTTAATTTTAATTTTTGACAGGACTTATATGAAAAACAGTTATGTAACTGATATAATGTATACCTGTATAAACATTATCAAATATTAATAATATTAATAGTAAATAAACTAAATTCATATACGAGCCAAGCCACAATTTATAAAGTTCTCGTTAGATTTCTTCTTAATGTCGCTGTGGCGTTATTTTCTCGGATATTTCGTGGTACGTCGTTGAATATGCTGACAGCTTGCTATTTGAACGAGTTGATATGTCCGCATCTCTCGACTGTCATCCCAATGTCGTTACAAGAGCGTGTAAATTTATTTTTATTGGTTCAGAATGGAGTGTCAGATATCAGGGAAATCGTCGATGTGTGGAGGGCTTTGGAATATAAATTGGGCAAATTCTCATTTTAACATATGTACAATTTCTACTACTACTACAAGTATTTACAAAAACCTCATCCTATTTTTTAACACATTACATATAATTCCTGAATTTATTTCGTAAAATTTCCGTCGATATAATACTCATTGGGGCCCTTAGTCCTCCCCTCAACTTCTTCGTTGACGTTGTAAGGTCAAACAAAGTGTGTTTTCAAGGTAATTTAGACATCAGAAATCTGTGGAAAACTGATGGAATATTGTTTGATAGTCCATCTATTTCATAAGCTTCCTGTAGTTTATTTAGGTCAACTAATTTTGACATTAGATAGCCGAAGAAGATGACTGAAGAATTCTACAAAAAGAGTAACAGAGAAACCGCTACAAAATGGAAGACCAGGTGTCTGTTACTCTTGATAATTCTCGCACGGCAAACTTAATCATGGTATGCAACGATTCTAGTAAAGCCTGTGGAAATCACTATTCTTCTTCCAGAAGATGCATCTGTTGACCAATCCTCAAGAACAGGTACATCCATTGGAAAAGGAAAAAAATTACAAGAACATTACTTTTACTTATGAAAGACTGATCGAAAGTGATACATCAGACAGTACCGCTCTCACCCGCTATCCCGGAAATAAGAAGTTATGTGTAATTAATCAGGGGCGTAACCAGGTTATGTCGAACATTGTGGAGGAACACATTAACATAATTACTGTTTTCAGTCCGTATCACCAATGGGATTATTTGCACGCTTTCTTTTATCCTTCAATAGCTAACACTCTCCTCCACAAATGCTCATTAGAATGCTATTCAGATGCGAATTGAAAGTTCTTTATCAAACTTAATTTTTATTGTGTAAAATAAAGAAAGATTAAAATTAAGAAAGTTCTGAGAACCTCTAGTATTGAAACTTCAGTTTTCATTTCATATTCCACGCACTCTCCATCATCCGCTTAACTTAAAATACCTGGATTTTGTCAAGAATAGGTTTTAAAAAGGGGCACCTGGTCAGAAGAGCCAGCATATCAGCAACGATAACTCAAAGCTTCAACTTCTGAGCTGAACCAAGGGATTATAGGATTAGGTAATGCTCTGAAGTGAAGACTAGGAAACGTAAAAAATGACTTCTGAAGTCAGCACAACGAGTTGAGATGAAACAGCATTATATCGTACTTCAATTTTACTGATAAAGGCCCGATACCACTGAGCAGCTGTGAAATTTCATTGTATTTGTGTATAAAGTTATGTCAAACAGGAGTACTTTTACCGCTTTCCATTCGCAATTCCCATTTATATCTTTAATGCATTCAATGCAAAGGAACGATTCAGAAAATGCATGTGCTGATGTTTTATGGTGTTGATGTCCGCACATATCATTAATTCTAAGCCATCCACATCTGAGCACGGTAGAAATTCTCTGTTGCTGTGTCCGTGTTATCCCCATCTAAAAGTTCCATAATGATAGAAAACAATAATTCTAATGCATATCAAGTTATATACTGACAAAAAATTCATATTATTAAGGGAACTTAAGTAATTACCTTTGGATTTAGGGTCCGAACTAGCACTGTCTGTTGATGTCGAGTGAGACTTCAGATTCGTCATGTCTATTATAATATGTTACATATATTAGCAACAACTTCAATAACGTACAACTTTAATCAAAAACTTCCACAATCATCAGAATAATTTCACAAAACAGGCTAAGAACATTATCGACAAGTTATAACAAAAAAATGGACAAAAATTCACATTATTATTAACAAAAGTTTTATTATTGGGTGAGAATTTCAGTAATTACCTTCGGATTTAGGGTCCGAACTAGCATTGTCTGTTGATGTCGAGTGAGGCTTCGGATTCGTCATGTCTATGATAATTATGGCACAGATATTATCAACTTCAATAATGTCAACTTTTATCAAAAACTTCCACAATCATCAGAATAATTTCACAAAACAGGCTAAGAACATTATCGACAAGTTATAACAAAAAAATGGACAAAAATTCACATTATTATTAACAAAAGTTTTATTATTGGGTGAGAATTTCAGTAATTACCTTCGGATTTAGGGTCCGAACTAGCATTGTCTGTTGATGTCGAGTGAGGCTTCGGATTCGTCATGTCTATGATAATTATGGCACAGATATTATCAACTTCAATAATGTCAACTTTTATCAAAAACTTCCACAATCAATAGAATAATTTCACAAAACAGGCTAAGAACATTATCGACAAGTTATAACAAAAAAATGGACAAAAATTCACATTATTATTAACAAAAGTTTTATTATTGGGTGAGAATTTCAGTAATTACCTTCGGATTTAGGGTCCGAACTAGCATTGTCTGTTGATGTCGAGTGAGGCTTCGGATTCGTCATGTCTATGATAATTATGGCACAGATATTATCAACTTCAATAATGTCAACTTTTATCAAAAACTTCCACAATCATCAGAATAATTTCACAAAACAGGCTAAGAACATTATCGACAAGTTATAACAAAAAAATGGACAAAAATTCACATTATTATTAACAAAAGTTTTATTATTGGGTGAGAATTTCAGTAATTACCTTCGGATTTAGGGTCCGAACTAGCATTGTCTGTTGATGTCGAGTGAGGCTTCGGATTCGTCATGTCTATGATAATTATGGCATAGATATTATCAACTTCAATAATGTCAACTTTTATCAAAAACTTCCACAATCAATAGAATAATTTCACAAAACAGTTAAGAACATTATCGACATTCTCGAATAGTATTAACAACTTCCACTTCTCCTCAAACACAGCGACTTAAGAGAACATAATCTCAGTTATAAAAGTAAATGTGAAGTATGAAAATAACCTGAATCTTCATTATTTCTGTTTTTACTGTGTTCTTCATCTTTAACATGATAATTTTCTATAACACAAAACTTTGAGTATATTCCACTGCAGCAATACTTTATACTATGATATTTTAAAGCATCACCATTATATCATTATCATCTCCACAAAGAGGAACCTTTCTTCTACCTTAATTAATAATATTAATAATGAAAATAAATGGTGGTTGCAATTCATCCGTCCTTTATGAAAGCTTTGCAACAAAATTAACAGAAATCTCCAAAATACCATAATGAATAATATTTACCTATATATTGAACTTGGTCCACTTTGCTCAAGAAAAAATTGTTTGTTTGATTTCCTATATACACTAAAAACGAGATGCATCAAACACTATTATCAATTAAGATCAATTAGCACAATGTATCATAATGTCTTGGAGGGAACAATATTGTTTTGTTAAACTATTTTTTGTTTGTGTTATCTTCCCATGTGAGCTATTTCAGCAAGCTTATAGTAACCTTACTCCTATAGTGCATCAATTTAATGTAAGTTTTCTTATATAAACACCTTAAAAGATGCATCAATATAACTTGTAGCTTTTATAATTCAAGTATACCATTGTAATTTATGGTACAGTTATTAGGATAATAAATGTTGCTATCAAATTCACCTGGCAATGGTTGCTTAGTTTGCTTCTGCAGTTCATTTCCAAGTTCAACGATAACCTTTGCCTTTGCATCTTCAGATGTATCTTCACTTTTAAGAAACTAAAAGTCAGAGCTACAATAAATACAATTCAACTAAACAGATTTTCTCGTTATAAAATAAGACACTTCTAATGTATTTCATACTTCAGCTTGTCTTGAAATTATCTTGTCTAAACAGTCATGTGATATCCTCGAAGTGGGCATGTTTACTTGCCTTACAGTCAGCCCATTCTAATATATAAGAGCAAAATCAAACACACAAATCGATAAAATGTTTCCTCCTACAAAAAAAATTTTAACAGCAGGAATACTGATGAAATATCGATTCGATGATTCTCGCTCATTCTCGCTCATTCATAAATCAAGAAAAGAAAAAAGAAAATACTACTTAAGTTATTATAGAACAAGTTTCTTTCTTTCGATAACTACATTTCAAAGTTCAAACATAATTGGACCAAATTCTGACAGAAATGATATGGGAATTTTCCTATTCCTCCACTAGAATTCATGGAATTCACATTTGAAGCTAAACATTACATACCCTATTTTTTAAACCAAAGTTGATATGTCGAAACCGTGATGTTGCAATCATAAAAACAATAGGTACATCATTCTTGCAAACGGCTTCGTGCAATGCTGTGTTCCCATTCTACCAAAATAACAGCAAATTGTTACAATTTTGCACTGGTTATTATTAAATAGTGATGAAGAATAATCAACACCTGGTCCTGTTTATTTATGTCCAAATTTTTATGCTTTAAAATGGCATAAACAGCATCAAAATCCTTCCGTATGACAGCATATTGCAGAGGAGTCATTGATGATGTCCCCTACAAAAAATACATTTATTGTATAGTTCTTACAAATATTCAATTAATATAATTCTATTGATACAATAAACAATCGGTTACAAATGTCAAAATATGAAAGTCTAGTACACTGAGAAATCAGGTTTTCATTTTTTCCTTTGCAGTAACCTTAAGACCCTTAAGACCCATATGGCTTCAGAACTTCCAAATAATGTGTGCCTGATGGTAGAGTTTCCAAAATTGCACATAATTTACTCTATAACTCTATACTAACTGGTTATGAGGACATAAATGGAGATATTGACTGATGTCAAAGAAAAATCAGAGTTTGCGAGGGCATTAGTAAGTCATTATTCGAAGGTATAATGTCCGAAATAAACAATTAGTGTGTGTGTTATTACCCGTGTCTGAGTTTGATTCTTAAAAATTATTTGGTTTCAAATACAAGCTTTTCTTTTCAAGTTTTTCATTTTCGTCAACATTCAATTTGTTGAATGGAAATAAAAAGAATTAATGTAATGTGATGAGTTACTCTAACTGTTTCACTTATTCTTTGTACTTGCAATGTTTTTTCTGTTTGTGTACATTAATGCCTTAGTATGATACAAAAATATTGTTTCCATGGCATTTCAGCTGGCTATACCGGTGAGTATAGACTGGATTGACATCACATTTAAGGTTAATTAACCAACAGGATTGTGCCTATTTGCTATATATAGAATACGGCCCTACTAGATGGATAATAATTTATAGTATAAATCCCATCTGGCTCTTGCAAGAGATGATACAAGTGAGATCTACTAGCCAAAACTACTTATCAATATTCTTAATTCCAACTTGTCAACAAATATGCAAACTTACGAGGTCATTCACATCATTAGTAGCTTCTAGTATTTCTTTAAGTATGTCTAGGTTCTTTTTTTCAATTGCTTTGAATAATGGTGATGTATTTTCCTGAATAAAAACACAAAATAAAAAGAGAACTTCATTTATATAATACCTAACTTAAGTATCACAATCCTTTGGCAACATCAATATAAAAAAATACCTTACCCCTGCAATGACTTGTTTGACATCGGCGCCATGTTTAAGGATAAGTTTTACCATTTTAGCAGCATTAGGCACCTTGCCATCCTTATTAGTTCCGGACTCAATAGCTGCTATAAGTGGCGTTGTCTTGAACTAAAAAAGTATTCTATGCTATTTACTGCCATCAAACGTAATTTGAAATAAAACTACACTATCATAATAATAGTCGGTTCTTATTGATAAGACTAAAGGAAATAATACTAAAAGGTCTTTTCCAACAACATTACATAGAAAGGAAACATGAGAATTAAGTTTTTTTATCTAAACTAACAGTGGTCATTTTGAATGTTGTTACACTTCCTAATAGAATATAAGCCTTTTCTCCATCAATATCATCATTTCCATACCTCTTCTGATTGAAATGTTACTAAACTTGGATGTTTTTCAAGCATGGAGGAAACAGTTTCGACGTCAACTTTACGTATGAATTCCAAAAGTTTTTTCTAGGGAATAAAAAAAACGTAAATGTAAATCAAATATTTTACTACCTGACGATGTATGTATAATACAAAAGCTTCCTGTAAGTCAAGATCTTTTAATAAAACAATTTGAATTTTTTATTCACTTTAAAATCAGATGGCAAACTTTTCTTTTTGAAAGTGCTTAGTAAGACAAGGTGTTTGTGTATTTTTTAAATATTGAAAATCTATCATTATTGAATTTCTGAGGAACAAATAAAATCATTTCAACCATCTGTGTTTTTTTGCTTTGGTTTTTTCTCACTATCCAAACCTAGCATGAAACACAGAACTGCCAATTATGCAAATTATAGCACCTCACTGAACAGTCAAAATGTGAACGTCTTTAAAAATGGCATCATTTGGATTTCGTATTGTTTTGATAACATTTCAAACAACTTTAAAAGAAGAGATTTGCTTAGAAAACCTAAAAAAGAAAAGAATCTCTTTCTTGAAAAGTTATAAAACTCTTGAAATTTAGTTAGTAACTGAAAGATTTAAAAATGAAAAGATTCACTTATTTTGGTGAGTCTGATTCTCAGCACAGCACATGTATTTTTACGAAAAGGCCACTCTTGTTTTTAAAAATCACAAAATTGACGACCAAAAAATTAGAAAAACTTTTTGATTTCTTTTGTGTATATAGTTTTCAAATTCCCAAGGTATATATTTCTTAGCGATGTAGTGACAAAATTTTCGAAAAATTCTTTAATATTTTCATACTTTCACATTTTACAAAACCCTTTGCACTATTCACATATTATTTCATTTTCTGTGAAGGATTTCTGCTGGTTCGGATGGTACTTCCGAAAGTTTGCTTTTACAAATACTAATAAGATGAATACTTACGTGTCTTTGGCAATGATGAGGAAGGAACATTATAAAGATGTTATACAATCTTTTATCATTTGGTTTCTAAGGTTTGTTTTATTTTTATCTCACAAAGTTTTGATTCAGGGTTGGTAAACTGAGAGGACTGTTGTAACTGGGTATTGGAAAACCTCTTTCTTTAAGGTCGATTGCTTTCTCGATAGGCAAATCACATGTTCACATGATTTTTTGTCTAGTTTCAATATTCAAACTGTTAATAGACAAAAAGAAGCTAATTGTTAGGGTTAGGGTTAGGATTTTTTTTACAGACTCTCTGAAAAATATATGGACCATATATATTTTTCGTTTGGCTTCCTATTAATTTCTGATCCAGTTGTTGCTGGTCCAGATTGATGTTATATGATTTCAGGGTTGCCTTCAAATTTAACTTCTTCCTCATTACCATTAAGCTTGGCATGCGTATGGGTTGTATTGATCCATCTGTTTGCTGTTCCAGTATCGGTGCTGTAGCCTCATGAAAATGGACCTCGGTCTCTTTCATCTCACTATGGAAATACTCTGTAACTAAATCCACAACTGCAAACCTTTCTCCAGAATAGTTTGCCACCATTTCAAGAAATTGCTGATCTCAAAGGCAAATGTTTGGTTGATCATATCTCTTTTGCAAATGCTGTTCTATCACCTTCACATACTGACAAAATCAATGCAAGAAGGGATGAATCATCTTTTAGATAATGCTTTTGTTATGCCATTTTGATCACCATCCACATGTATAATCATTTTTTTAAAAACTCATCTGATGACAATGTTTGCTTCAATAATTCTGATGAAGGGTTTCTACAAAGGTCAGGTAATTTTTTTGCAGGAAGGGTGCCATGGCCGTGTAGTTATCGGTTAGTTGTTCTAGTTTATATTGAATGCCTTCTCCACAGAACCCTCTGCAATAAACAAACCTCCCTGGTAGCCCAAGCA
This sequence comes from Turritopsis rubra, assembly GCA_039566895.2. Classification (NCBI taxonomy): domain Eukaryota; kingdom Metazoa; phylum Cnidaria; class Hydrozoa; order Anthoathecata; family Oceaniidae; genus Turritopsis; species Turritopsis rubra. The sequence continues at coordinate 11,311,746 of CM077621.1, forward strand.
ATTGATAAGCTTTTGTCTTACTCTATGATGGTGGAAACCTCCAATAAGTATTAGTATCTTGTGGTAAGTAGTCTTCCAAATCATATGGGTAAGTCTGGCATACACTTCCTCGTCAGCATGCGCGAACATTAGCAAATACCAAAAATAGCATATTATTTCGTCGTTAATTCTCCTTTAAAGCATTTCACACAAAAGGATCTGTACAACAACTGTCATTGTTACTGGTTCTTCGTAGTAGAAGGAAGTCTAAAGCCCCAGCATTTCCTTCTTCCCTTGAGGCTTCTTATATGAAAAGTCGTTTGAAGAAGTTTGAGGCAAAGTTTGAGACAGTGCTAGACTTTCATTGAACGTAGTGGTAATTTACTTAACAAATTGGTCAAAATTTTGCAAAACTTGCAAAACTTTGTATATATGTGTGAAACTTTTTAATTCTTTAGTAGCCTGGATAAGCAAGACATTCTTCTTTCTTTTAAAAGATTTTTTATTACACTCTCTATAATCATTTGGTTAGTACTAGCATTGGTTGATCTTAACAAAATTGTGTTCATCACTAAGAACTGAATAGAGAAATTGTGTTTGATGCAGTGTCAACCAAAAACCATTGAACTTGCTTTATTTAACAATTTAATCTAGTGTATTTACAAGCAGCTTTGTGATAAAAGTACTTTCCATAAATTATATATGTCATTTACGGTTTCAAGCTCAGCAATAATGGTGATTGCGACATTTACAAAAAAACATAATACCTCAGGGGAAAATTGTTTTTGTAAAATCTAAGTATAGTATATAACAATTAGAAAGATTACCAACGAGACAAAAACTGCTCTAATGTAATTTACAGAAAAGTTTATTGTATTATAATTTGAAAATATAATTCATTTTATTGAAACTGCAACTATCAAATTTTCAGACAGAGGATAGTTAAAGAATATTACACTCAAACATAATTACCAGTTTGCTGTTATCAACCTGGCTGATTCTCATTGTTCCAACTGTTTCTACTTCAACGAAAGTCTAAAAAAATGGCAACTAAAACTAATTTTATGGCAGAAACTGATGCTGGAGATCAGTGAAATCTTAACATTACTACAGAATTAACTTTATTGATGAAAGTCTTCCCTTTAAATTCCACTTCTCTTTGCCTTTATTTCAATGTTTGAGCTAGTAGTAGAAGTTTTTACCTGTTCATTATCAACTGTTGGAATTTCTTGGTACACCATATGATTGCCAAAAAAGTTCAAAATGCTCCAAAACATATTTTGAGCGCTATGAAAGACCATTTGGAAAATGTTCATTGCTAAACTTTTAATTTAAAGGTTCCTTTCATGAGCGATGCAATCATCACTGGACATTACCTAACAAACAAAACAAAACGACCCAAAGGACACCGGACCGGATGACAGGTAGCTTAGGTGATTTTTTTTTTCCAAGAATTTTATTCGTAATATCAGAAAATTCAAAATTTCATGATCATTCACATCACATCACAAATTTGACGGGTGAAGCTACTTTCACACACTGCGTGTTTTAACAACATCACAACTCGATGTTGGTCTCGCCCAATGTCGAAAACTATTTATTGAGCATCTTTTGAATGCACATTGTATTTCCAGCTTTGAAGTTCCGCAAACGCGCAAATAGCAAATAGTTTTGATATTATCACGCTCAAACACAACTTCAAAAGTGTTTTTGTACAATTTTAGTGACTAATATATTGTGAGTTGAGGGAGTTTAAGAGAAAAGTTGAAAAATAGCTGCACCTGGTGATGGCAACATCTACCAAGCTATGTGGGAAATTCTCTAGTGGAGAAGTTGAATTGCCTTATTTTTTCATTCTCCATTGAAAGTGGAATTGACCAAAATTGTTTCTTTGTTTGAAAATGTCTGTCTTATTTTTATTTTTATTTTATGGAATTCTATATCTTCTTTCTTCATTCTCTTCATTCTGTCTTTCTATGTCACGCATTTAATGTCACCACCCAACGTGAATTGCTCAAAATTTTCTGCATCCGTCAAAATATCTCTGTGGAGGATTGTTTTCTATAGGAATGGCGAGCATGAAATGACGATTTTGCCCACTCTGGGGGGAGCCAAAGCTGCATCTTGATTTTACTTTGTACATTCAGGAAAGGTTTATTTTATTATAAACTTCGAATAGCAGAACCAAGCAGAATCTTTGTTAACTTACTTTAATCATCCCCTCTCACTGTACACATGCGTACACATGCGCCACGGTGGCCCATGGTACACCGTGTTGTTCCTCCCAGTTTTCATACGTTGTTACTTTTGGCTCACTTATCAGAAAATATAATAAGGATATTCAGTTATGAAATTTTTGAATATTATGAATATTTTAGATCTTTGGTAGCTAGTCAGGGAAAACAGTAGAACGAGAGATCCCTCAATTAATGTTTATATCCCTCAATGTATTAAAAATTGCCTAACGATGTTCTTGAAGTACGAAAAACTTCGCAAAAATTTAAATATTTTTAATACATTTGGGGTTTTGGAGGTTTTTTTACATATGAAATAAGCATGGCTGCACTCCATTTAATTTACCTACAAAGTTAAAAAAAATTGCGGAAATTTCGCGAATTTAACGAAAATCCATGAAATTAAGTACTGTCAATATCGCAGAATCAGGTGCCCGCAAAATTTAAAGTTTTCCATTTTTCTAGCAGATATAAGGAAGGTACATATCCCGTATATATATGTATATGGAATATATCCCTCAATTGAGGGATAACTTTGCTATCATTATACCTCCTAATAAGTAATGTTCATTTCGGAAATTGAGCGCATTTAAAGGAAAATCGCGAAATTAGGTATCCGTGAATTGCTAATGATAAATTTACTATGCTCAAGTATTATTTAGTAAGTACACCCGGCCTCGTTTTAGATATCAAAATTGCCTCTAATGATTCTACTGGGAGTTTTAGTAATAGAGATTTTTTGCAATACGCGTATCACTGAAAAAGGTAACCAACCAAACTACTAAAATTTTGCAACGTCTGCAGTTTAGCATGAATATGTTCGTCGTCGAGATGCATGCAATACGCGTATCAGCACAAAATATGGTACGCATTTTGTGCTGATACTACGCGCGTATCAAAAAAGTGAAATCCCGCTTTAGAGGGGAAAAGTCGGCGACCCTGCGAATTTCTTATCAAGATGGCGGCAAAGTAGCGAATGATGGTAAAAATGTTAAGTGTGTACTTTTTGCGAATAAATCATTAATATTCGTAAAGACTAATGTTTAAGTATTGAATGCTTTAAGACATTATTGTTATGGTGTGGAACATTGCAATTGAGGGATCCCTCAAATGCGGCATAAAATAATATACCCCAATGAGGGGAGAGGCTCCTTCGATTGCAATTGAGGGATCCCCCCCTCCCCCCCCCCCCCCCCCCTCGTTCTATTATTGTTTTTCCCTCTGACTGTATAGCTAGCTAGCTAATAAGAAATTAGACTGCTGCTCAAGTTGAAGGAAAAGTCATGCCTTATTTTACCATCGGTTCCAAAACAAAATGATATGAATGACGCACACAAAAATATAATAATATAATAGATAGCTAGCTATTTATTATATTATTATATTTTTGTTAGCTAGCTATCTCCAAGAGAGAGAGAGTCTAGAGAGAGAGAAGAGAAGAAGACACTGTTTTCTTTTTCCTTTTGTTGTTTTGCATCAAGTTCTCATATATTGTGATGTTGTGATTATCAATTTTTGGGGGGAGTAATGAAATTTTCCAAGAGAATTTGTATACAGTTTTTTTCCATGTGTGTGATGTAGGAAAAAATGCATGCATGGGGCAGGAGGTTGTGCATGACAGTTAAACTGAGATATGACTTCCTTCAGCAGCCTAATTTGGAATAAACCGAGAAACCTATTTTTACACCATCCCCAGACCAAATATGATTTTCCCTATATGTATTGTTTTGCCTAATTTCACCACTTTCTTTTTTCAACTTTGGAGCAGAAACAATCACTAATATGGAGAAAGGTCCCAATTTCAGAGCTATGAATACACCATACATAGCAACATCTCCAAATGATCAAAATGGTCACACTTTATATACAAAGAAACTGAATATATATATAATTGAATAGAGCTCCAAAAGTGAACATGGGAAGGCGCCAAGTGATACTTCCGTTGACTCTTGTATATGATTCATGATGACCATTATCTCGATCATCAGGAGTTGTGTAACCTGATCAAAAGATTGTATCACAATAATCCTGATCATTAAATCATTCTCCTACTGACTTACTTATACAAACAGAACTGGTGAAATAGGAAAATAAATGTGAAGAAAATATGACAACTCTTCGACCCTTTAGATGTGATGACTTATTTCATTTTAATAATGTGTGAGTTAATTAATTTTTTCTTCTTCTTACTGTTTTTATTTTAGCTTAAAGTCCTGTTGCAATTAATGTTGACAAAATAAGAAATTAGAAAAAAATTCAGCAGATAATATAGTTATTTTTGACAAAAAAGAATTGTTTTATTTGAAAAGAATTTCCTAAAAATTGTTAAAACTTCTCTTATAGATGGGTAGAAAATGTTTATAATACGTTTTTACTGAAAAAACAGCTCCACACGGCAGTCAAAAGTATATATATATAACAAATTCTATACTTTTGGGATGGTCACTTTGGGTCGCTTTTCAGTAAAAACATAAGCATTTCTATCTTATCATTTTCAACCACTATGCTTTTGGTGATCAGTTTTAATCAAATTACAAGCATTTTCAAAATTTCAGGAATTTATGAAGGTTTGCTCTGATGTGATTCTTCAAAAGTTTATGTTTGTTCTATACAGTATCAGATATTTTTTTGGTTAGCCCTACTTTTTGGTCTAATATCATATCGTGCTGAGTTTCCAGAAGAGTCGTGTTATTGGCTACTTGTGTCGCTCTCAAACAGAATGTCACCCCTTGTTAATGTGTTGTAATCTTTCTTTTAGGAATCTTGATCCATTGACAGAAACTGTATCCTTTCTTATAGTTGTGTTAAACTGGATATATATACATTTAATTTGGTGTTTCTTTAGCCAAAGATTGCTGGAAGTCGTACGTTTTAATAAGATTTCCAGAGAACTTAGTGCAAATGAAGATTGGAAATTTTTCGCAAGAATAAACTTTTGCAAATGGCTCTATTTTTTTAAATTTCGGGGGATCAAACTTTCGCGTATGGACCCCAAAATTCAATAACTTTCAAAGGTTTCTTTAGTTTATTCTCTATAAATAATCATTTTTTTATTGATGAATTTCTTAACACTGTTTGTAGTATGGACTGCCATTTTATCTGTCATACTTAGCTCACTGGCCAGAATACTTCCAAGTTGCTGAGTCCCCTGATGGCCGAATTATGGGCTACAGTAAGTCCTATAGAGTGTTCCTGCCATATACTTTCTTTGTTAGATCTGCAATTATGTACAGTGCAGCCCGAAAGAGACTGTCCATGAAGAAATGAATTTTTATATGAAAACACAAAAGATTTTCATGTAAAGTTATATTTGTTATAATGAACTCCTTATATTTTCAACATGATTTTTATGAAGTCAAGCTTAACAAAGGACTGTTAACTTATTGCAACTCTTTGCAAAACCTAATTATCTTATGTGGACACATAAAGTTTCTTCCAGGCTGTAATGGTACAGATTCAATGTCTCGTAAGGGTCATGACCCTTACTACTTATTTTTTCAGGGCAACTTATCTGTAAGGTGCTCTTTACAGTTCATAAACAGTGTATAAAATTTTTTGTTTTACTTAAAGTGATGGGTAAGGCTGAGGGACACCTAGCTAACGAACAGTGGCATGGACATGTGACGTGTTTAAGTGTAGCTCCAGAATATAGAAGGTTAGGTTTAGCTGCAAAATTGATGCATGATCTGGAACAGGTGTCGGAAAAGTAAGATTTCTTTTCTATTGGGGAATTCTTTCTCCCCATTGGGAGATATATTATAAAAAGATGTAATATGAAAAATAATCTTTTTCTGACTCTCATCTCTACTATGATAGAATATCTTTCTGCCTTTAAATAATAAGTATACTAAAGTTATTTCTTCTCTTGGTTTCGTTTAGAAAAAAATGTTTTTTCGTTGATTTATTTGTTCGTTCAACTAACGAAGTGGCCGTGAGCATGTATAAAAAGTTTGGCTATGTTGTATACAGAACAGTACTTGACTATTACTCTGGTGATCCTGATGAAGATGCGTTTGGTGAGAATTTCTGTATAATAATGTTTATGATTCTGTGATATTAAACCACCTTAAGGACATAAATTTTTGCAGGCAGAATTTTTCAATTTGGGTCTAAAATCACGAAAATAAATTGTGCAAAAATTTGTTCCACAAAAATTTATGTTATAAAATATATCATACCCCATGACTATCATTTATACAATGTTCAATAATAAATAATAAACATAAAGAACACGCATCACCATATTATTTCCTTTATGTGTTTGAGGATGACTAACCAGTATTATTTTGTTCATCAGAGATGATCTTGTACAAATTTAAGTATTTGGAACCAAATCTAAAAAAAAACACAGTTAATTATTTACAACTAATATAGAGTGAGACATTTATTAGATAATTTGCAATACTCAATATATTTGTATTAAACATCCCTTTCAGGAGAGGGTTTTCTAACGCGCCTACTCTAGTGGAGGGGCATTTATTACGAGGGGGCGTTCGAAAGAGGAAGTTTTTACAAAAATATTTTTGTAAACTTATTTTGTAAGCTTATTTGTTTTAAGAGGGAGGGGAAGGCATTAATTAGAGGATTTGCGGTAAGTTTGAACTTCCTTTATTACCAAAAGTGATAATTACATAGGTCCAGATTTCTTAACTTTTACCTTGTTTTTTTACCATTATTGTATGTGGTCAAGTTATGAGATCCGAACTGTAATAAATTATAGGGCGCCTCCACAACCCTTTGGTGCACCTGTGGTTTCCGTTAATGACTAAATAGGGTGCTTGAGCAACGTGATTCTGCGACGGGAACATGTACCAGTCCATTTGGAATACCGAAGTGTTTATGATTTATTGTTCTTGTTGTTTTATACTCCATCCTAAATTGTTCTCAGTTTCACAAATTATATTTGAGCCTCAGGTGCTGTTCTTAAAGATAATGAACTGTTATAAATAGAACTGAGGGTTGCAGTTTGCTGATGTCAGCAGTGGGAATCCCTCATTTGAACCATAAGAAATGGGTCAGGAAGGAGCAGCTGACTTGTATCAAAATGGCAAACAAACGAGATAAACCAATGATTGGCTCTCTCGTGGAGATTCCCTTGTAGAAAACTCACGTCCTTTATAACAGTTCATTATTGGTCAACGCTGCGAGGCAGCTGATCTTTCATTTTTCATCAGTCAGTTAGTCAGTGTGTAATATCACAGTTAATCCCGAGTATCGGAGTCCGTTATTGCCCGTTTTTTCAACGCCTACTCATCAATTCGATCTCTAATTGGTTTGCTAAGAAAACGGGTTACAAAAATGTCGTAAAGTTCGGGTTTGTGGATAACGATTCTCGAACGTGGTTGAAGAAGACAGAAACTTTACTTTAAAAAAAGGGAAGTATTCTTAACGTATTAATACAGTTTTTTAATACATTACAGAACTAAGTTTTGTGTGTATACTTTGTAATGATGATAGGGATAGATGTTTGAGAGTGAAAGTGTAGCACAGCTTCTTCACCACCAGCTCCAATAATTAAAACTTTATTTTTATTCCAAATAGCTTAACAATTTTCTGGCTGCAGTTTCTGTTTGTTTTTAGGCTTCTGCATGGCTGGCAGATTTTTGGAGCTGACAGCACAGCCAAAATGCATTCCAGTGTACACAATGCATAACTGCCAGTCATTTAAGGCTAAGAAAACAAAAGAAACTGCCGGTCATGCAAATAGGCGTCTCATATATCCAGCATTCAGTGGCGGAACTAGAGGGTAGTCGCAATTTGTGGAGGAGCACATTAACATAATTTCTGTTTTCAGTCTGTTTCACCAATGGACTTATTTGCGTGCTTTTCTTTTATACTTTAATAGCTAACATTCTCCTCCACAAATTTCAACTACCCTCTGGATCCGCCACTGGCCTTTATGTTATGGATTAAATTCAGATATGCATGCGTATAATAGCAGTACTCTTATTATACTATATATAATTGATTCATGCATCAAAACTTTTAATCTTAGGAATTTGCAAACTTTATACTTAAAGTATATGTGAATTAATATTGGTGTGGATTTAACTTTGTGGGATGATATTGTGCAGGCCTGAAAATTATTTTTTTCCATGTTGGACAAGATGTCCACCGGTAGAACTGTAAACCCGGTCCAGACATTAACATCATCACAATTTTTTTTCTTTCAATATATACGACACGAAAAGAATAATGAAGTAGGGGACGATTTAACCTGTGAACCCCAAACATAAGGATACTGATTGCCTTTGGTATTGTATTTACGTTGCACCACACTTGATATTTCTCGTCTGTCGATTAGGTTCTTTTGTCGGACAAAAACTGTTTTAACGCCGGATAATTACAGATATCTGGAACTAATATTCAGGTTGATTTAAAATTAGGAAAACCCATCCCAACCAGTTTTTTGTGCATTTTATCATTCTTTAAAAAAAAGGGAAAAAGTCAACTGACGTGCATATAAAGAAAATGAAAACAATAGACACAGCTGTGGATGTTGACATGGACAAGAAACAATAGAAGGGATGCTAAAGCGAGTATGGTGGTGATGATAAAACATTATGTAGATAATTTTTGATACAAAATGTTTTCAAATTAGTAAAAGAACACCCAGGTGGTTATTAGAATTTCTTTGATAATAATAATGACGAATATACACATAAGTATAACAGAAGTGCGAGAGAATGTAGAAGAGAGAAAAAAATAATAACCACACGCAATAATGTTTTATTCAAATTATTCTCCAAATTGTTGATAGATGCCCTCCTCTTATAAACTGCCCATCCAAGTTCCAAAAAATCATGCATGGCCAAAGTGATAGTAAGCGCTGACCTTCAAGCCGTAAAGCTCTTGTCTTTAGCTTAACTTCTTTTTAGCCATACTTATTTTTAGCCATATTAGAGCCTCGTGTTCTTATAAAATTGTTCTTATTCAAAAAGAGTGTGTTTGTTTACATCATATTCTCGTCTTTACGTCATTATATAGGCCAGTGCAGACAGGAGCTTTCGTCACCTTGGAAACTGTTTGACGTTCCCGTCGCAGAATTCTTGTTGCTATAGCTCCCTATTGTTCTTTTATTGTTGTAAGGTCACTGTTAGTTAATTTAGAAGTTAAATCCTGCGTTGTTTTTTTATTATTTTTTAAGAGGGAAATCAAATTCCCCTAAACTCTCGGAAAATTAAATGCATTCGATGTATTTAGGGCATTTACGGTATTCACTATACTGCTGTATACGTATTATCAGTTTTTTAACGATTCTTTTAGTGGTCTATGCGCCCATGTCCCTCACATAAGCGACATAGGTTCGTTCGGTTCCACACTTACATCATTTATTGGGTCGAGAAGAGCTGACGTTGGGGATCTGGTTCATTATAAGAGAGTTCGCTATATCGACGGTTTGTAATATCAAGATTCCTCTATAACTTACTGTTTCCTATTTTTCAGATATGCGTAAGGCTTTATCCCGCGACGTTTTGAAAAAATCAGTTGTCCCGCTGCAGCACCCAGTTCACCCAGATGACGTCGAGTGACACCACCTGATCAAGGCTTGTCTGCTTGTTGGCGTTGTTATAGCCTTGATCTGGCCTATTTTAAACGACTCTTCGCTGTATGTCACCGTTTGGTTGAGTGTGATTCTCATTCTAGTAATACTTGCTCATTCATGAAGAATTGATACTAGATTTCTCGTGATATTTCGTTGCTTGATGGGCATCTTGCTGGATTTGTGGATTATAAAGGAAGAATTCTTTTTACTGTAGTCTAAGAATTTTATGACGTTGTGTTAGCAACTGATGAGTTTTATAAAAAAAGAATGTATTTTGCATCCCTGAACTGATAACTATACACCTCCTTTTCATTCCTATGAGCACGTAACATAAAATTCAGCTAATTAGGTGATTGTTTTATAATTTTCCTAAATGATGCTTCGAAGTAACCATTCCAATCTCCTGCCGTTTTGAGTGTGTTGATATATAATATATTTGAAGTTGATTTGTGAAATCTTTTGTATACTTGCTTCTTTTCTCGTCCAATACTAACACACTCGCGAATGTGCGCAAGGTGCTTCATATATAGGGCAGCTCTCCGCCATAGAGGCTTATATATAGGGCAGCTCTCCGCCATAGAGGCTTATATATTACAAAATCTGTTGAAAAAATTGATAATTTCCTATTGCTCAGGATGGAAAGAGAAGACATCATCTTCATATTCACCTTGAATAGGATGATTCCCAAGGCAAAGCATATTTTTCAATACCTTATTTAAATTGAGACTTTTTATTTGAATTTCCTCACCCTTGAAGTCTGCCATTATGTTAATTTACTCACCCTTGAAGTCTGTCATTATGTTAATTTACTCATTCAGACACCTTTTTTATGCGACCGATTGATACTGCATTTATGGTTTCCGGATAGCCGGGATACCCGTTGTGTTTCCAAACAAGCTAATCCAAGCACTACATTTTTCTGACATTTAGAAGGTTTTTGCCTACAGGGTTATCATATGATAGCGTTAATTTTCTTCCGTGTTTGTTTACTCTCTTTCCTGAAAACCTCGTTAACTTCGTCCGATTTTTGCAACACATTCTCAGACGGCATTTATTTTTTCTTCTTTTGTTAATTAAGATAAGATAAGTATTTATTTCATTATTTCCAAATAAATACATTTGGTTCTTCACCCAGAAATGCGTATGATATAAGTGTTTACATCGCGTCAACATAAAAAATTAAAATACTATAAACGTATACATTATTGCTCAGTCATAGATTCCCAGCTTACGAATTGAGTGTAGGTTGAAATTGGACAAACAAGCTAAATTAAATAATTTATATTTATTCATTAAATTATTTCTGCTTTAAAATCATCGTGAATTGTTGTTGATAATCCCTTAGTTCAATCGAGCTTTAAAATATCGGAGGAAAATTTAGTCACTTTCCCCCGCCTAATATATGAAGATTATAAAAAATTGGGGAAAAATTAACATCGTCTGAAAATGAGTTGCGAGAATATGGCGAAATGTTTTTCCAATATGGTAAAAGCGATAATAAGAGAAACATCCATTGACAAGAAACATTTTAGAAGCTCAATATAGTAACATCTCATATCAAATATTTGCTTTCAAAACAGTGCTTCCCCTATAACTTCCCGGAACCCATCAGGAAAAAACTTGATTACCTAAATATAATTTCCACTTAATTCCCCGGTGGAGTAGTATTATGGTATTGGAAAAAATATTGCATTTGCTTCGACATTTTCTCCCTCCCTCTGGTTTTCTCAAATTTGTGTTCGAGATCGAATTGTCGGGATAAACGGACAACTAAGAAGAAATTGGTGAGATTAAAATAGATTTTTCCCGAATTCTTGTTTAAGTTCTATGTATAAATGGCCTAAACATAAGCCTCATTTCTGATGTGCTTTATTGACGTAATAACTTGAAAACCTACCTATTATACCCCGGTGGAGTAGTTAAAAGTAATTATGATATTGTAAACAAAGTCAAATTTGTTGATTAGGCCATTACATAGGGTTTAAACAGAAATTCGGGTAAGATGAATTCACCATATTAGTTCGAATGAACGCCCCTCAATAAGCGCCTTCTTCGAACAAACGCCTCCTTTAATAAGTGATGCGAACAAAGTGTTTGAAATAACGGAACACGAGGACAATAATGTTGACTGACCTCTTTGTTACCATTATAGTTTATCTTTTTACAAGAAAGAGCATGTTGTTGAAACTCCAATTATATAATAAACGCCCCTTTCTTTTAAACGCCTCACTCAAATAAACGCCGCTTTTAAATAATAACGGCGGGGTGGTTATTCGAAGTAACCAGTATATTCTTAATTTATATTCTGTGAACATTTTTTGTTATTATTAGAACATAAATATTTTATTAAAACCACTTTTTTCGTTCAAACTATTTCAGCCCCGATATTAGTTACACTTCAACTTTCGTATTGTGTTAGCATTTTTATAATCAATAAAAGACAACACAAGATAAAGATAGGAGTTATTGAGCTATTTTCTGATACTGTACATAAAGCGATATTTTATCAGCAACATTTTTGAGCGTTGTCTACTTTTTAACAGTTAGTAAATTGCAATGAAGTGGTGAGTTTCATTTTTATTCATTTCCATATTTTTCTAGCCAGGAGACCCTGCGGCTAGTTTGGGTTAGCAGGCAAAGAGTTGATTGGTCTCCTGGCTAATTTTTCTGCTCTGGTTATCATGTGTATCGAACAAACCTTTGCAGTGCAGCCTTCTTTCCCTCAATGTGTATGATGACCGAACACAACGAAAAGTAGGATGCCGAAGAGGATGAAAAGTCAGTCAATTAAGTCATTCAAATCAACAGACAGACGTAGTAGGAAAAGTATATTCACACAAACTCGATCTGTCAGTTACTCGAGCAATTTTAACAGGATCAGAACAGCATCTTCTAACGATATAGGCAAAAAAATTGATTCAAATTGGTTCTCTTCACCTGTTAAAAAATAGGGGCAATATTCCAGGGGTCACTTCTCCTTGTAGTGTATTTGCTTATGAACTTAACTCCTTTAATGTTGTTTAAGCCGGACCCTTTTCTCTCTAGAACGTAAATTATATGGTCAGATCTGTAAAAATACATCTCGTTTAACAATCAAAAGAATGAGCATATATTTCTGCTCATCTTTATCATTCACAAAATCTGGTATATTGCCATGAAAAGAATTTATCAGAAATGAATTCATAGCAACTACATAATGTGTTACATTTTACTGGCTCAAAACTAAAATTGCCAATTAATTCATTTGATATCACTAAAGCATTTTTCTTCGATAATTGTAGATCTTACGAATTTGTTATTTGCTAAACCAATGAATATCGGTGAAAGCTTGCATTTCCTTAATTAGCTTCAATCATCATCCCTATTAACGTAATTAACCTGACATTTATATTGATTAAACAATTCCGTTTTTTTCTGTTTATATTACCTTCCTAAATAGAAAAGAAAAACATAAACCATTATATTTTATTTTAGAAAAGAAGCAAGCAATTTTCAGTCGTATGCTTATGGCAGGTTGGTAAAAATATTTCTTCTATGTAAAAAATTTGTTTACACACACGTTTAGGATGTTTATTTCTTTAAAGCAAACAGTGACAGTTATTGTATTTTTTGTATCGAACTAAAAGAAAATTTTCCATAAAAGGATACAGAGTCCCAACTTTTAATCTATTAAGTTTGGTTAGATTAAAAATGTAGATATCTGACAATTTTGGACCATGATATTCTTCAGGATGGTTTGATAATAAACGTCTTTTTTTTGTCCAGAAATGATAGTATATGAAAGTTTATGCCATTACTTTCCGATTGTCTGCATTTGTATGCTTAATCATGGTTAGGGTGGGGGGGGGGGGGGGGGGGGGGGGCCTTTTGCTAAGTAAATGTTTTTTCTTCGTTGTTCCCCTTCTTATGGCTAAAATCTAAAAAAATACTTAAGTTTGTCACTCAAACGTCAATTTTTTATCCGTTTCATAGCGTTGAAAATATGAAATAAGAAGCTGTTATTGAGTGTTAGGGAGAAGTTTAAAGTTGAACCACATTAAATTTCAAACCGCGACCCTGTTAATAGACAAAAATAGTACCATACAAAGGAATTCATTAAAAACTTGTTGAAGAAAATTCCCTCAAAGTTCATTTGACAGCACTCGTCTTTTAGTAGTACATCCGAATATTCATCGAATGCAATTTTTTAACTACACGTTTGACGAAATATTCTTTGGCTTTAAGCTAGAAATATTCTTTTAACATTAGGTTCTTATTTAATATCTGTGTAATTCGTAATATAAGCATTGAAGTAAATAAATATCAACAGATGTCAATGTCAACAGGTACGATGGATTTGGTGTGAAGTCAAAAAAGAGTTAAGGAAACTTTCATGGATTTTTCACAGGAGGAGATTTTTATGTCATTCTGACTGTTCCAATAAAACCTTCTTAAGCCTTGAATGTTCTTAGACCATGTTTTCTTATATTGTTTTTTCTTATAAAAAACATGTAAAGAGTGTCAAAACAAATCATCTGAAAGCACGGTCAAAACCTTGTAAATAAAGTTCGAGTTTGCAAGAATGCGATATCTCTCCCGAGTTACTTATGAGTGCTTTGAAATAAAGATCTAACCAACTTGAATAGGTTACACTGCATATATGGCATTAGGTAGATAACAAATACATGTGAAAAAATATTTGAAAGAAAAATGGAATCTTCAGGACAATCAAGAAATCTTTTCGACTTTGAAAACGAAAAATTTTTACCCTCTGTACCACCTACGGAATGAGCATTTCACTGAAAATCCCTCTCATGCATGAAGTGTAATTTATATTAGCACTTTTTATATCAACATAATTATCAATTCTAATAAATAAACAAAAAGGCCAGGGCAATATATATTCTTGAAGCTGTATCTTCATTTTTAACGTCGTTGTTTTTTTGAGAAAATATTGAACACATTATAAAGGTTGTTTGAAATTTATAACTGTTTGTTATATGAGTTTTGCTTATCCAATATTTGTTTTCAGATTTAAGAGTTATTTTCTGTGTCAATTGTTGTGAGCGATGACGTTTTTCATCAAGCAAAAAAAATGTCTGTTATTCTTTTTCTGTGATAACTTGATAATCCACTCTTCATCGTAGAATGCATTTTATAACATACGATAAAAAAGAAATTACTTGAAAACATTTGTAATTAACATCACCGTTTTATCAGCAAAAATAAAGTTACTTGTGTAACGGACACCAGCCAACATTGTTTGAAGTATTTAGTAATGTATAGATTAATGATACCTGATAAAGCAAATTCTAATGTCCATTCACCTAATTGATTAAACTTATTTTCGGAAATAACAAATATTTCAGCCTATTGCTTCAGGTTTCCCGTCTAAATTGTTTCAGGACTTATAACTAAAATAGACCTTTCATAAATACATTTTCACACTTTACATTCAATCGCTTCGTTTTCACCCTGAACATTAACGACGCTTGGGTGGTTTACAAAGAGTAACGATACCTCAGAGAAAAATGTTTCACAATGTTTTTTACGTTTAAAGTACAGAGTAACTAGAAATATTAGAAACGAGGCGATGTTGTGACGTAATTTCTGAAAAGGTCTATTGGTAGGGTCGCACTGGTGAAACTGTCTGATCTTCTGGCAATCCTAATATCATATTTCCCTCTTTGATCATTGGTCAAAACACAGGCGTCAAATAATCACTATCTTTAATTTGGTCGACTCGTAATAACAAAAGTCGCGTTTCTTGTTGTATCCGGTGATATTTTAAAGCTCAGGTGATTTTAAAATTAACACAACGATGGAGTGTTTGTATTGGAGAGTTTTTTTTCATAGATACTTGAAAAACACAAGAGCACGTTAGATTTATCAATAAACGAATTTCGAACGATAGAATGGGTGCTCGCACAAGCAAACAGTATGACATTCCAAAGGTTGAAGCCAAGACACTATCGAATTCCCCAAAAGAAAAAGGTAAGGAAACGTTCTTTAAAATTCTTTACAACCTCTGCTACCTGAAGAAATCAATTTTTGTTATTACATCAAGCACTTTTTTGTGTGTGCGTTTTGTGTAACCTGAAGTACATTTTCGTTAAAGGTTTTAAAAGTTAATCGAGGTTACTTAAATAAAAAGATCTTCCTTTCAGAGTAGATCTATCTTTTCTAAATAAAAAGGCTACACCTTATCGCGGTAACAAAAGGACGATTCTTCACGGTTCAAATTTTATAGAAACAAGAGACGTCATTGTTTCTATGTGGATCAATGATGATACCAGGGAAGAAAACACAGTTTGCGCCTAGTCGTTACGCGAACAATGCAAATATAAAATTTTTGTCTAGGTATGAGTCATTTTCACACTTTTTGAAATTTTTTAAAACATTGAAACAATTTTGAATTTTGAGCAAGTTTGGGTCCTAGGAAATACATGTTATTGTTTTGTGGATGTCGAATATTATGCACAATGGCCCTACGACAATGGCCCTTTTTTGGACGAAAAGAAATAAATTGCCATTTAGGGCCGTTTTTTGGCCAATCAGTTGGCCCCCTTTTTTACTTTCTTAAAAGTAAACACCATCAGTCAGGGCATCATTCTGATCGACAGAACGTCTTTTTGATGGCTGTAGGTCGAATATAACAAGCCTGGCTGGCCGAGATGTTATCTCAGATGCTTCGTTTAAAATCTTATATTGGCAAAGGAAAAGAAACGTAATTTTCTATTTTGCTTTACGTTGTTGTTGTTTTTAAATCAACAAGAATAGCATTTTTTGCCACAATTTTAGAGCAAAGGCACTGATTTTTGGATTTCAAAAAGTGTTGAGCACACCAAAAATATGAGCTGTGCAACTTTTTCTTCAAACAAATTCTAAATTATTAATTAAATTTTTTCACGTCAGTACAAATTTTCTACACCTATGATGTCTAACATTCCGAAATATCAAATATCCAGACAGCTTTTTAATCAATATAATGGTTATTGCCCCTGCAGCTAAGCGAAGCTGTAAAAAATTCAATTAATTTTCCGCCTAACATTTGAGCCATATATAGTGGTTTATTTAAAAATAACACAAATAAATAGTGTAAAATAAAAAGGAATGGGAAGTTTTATCAGAATTTTAACAGAATTTCCTTCGGCGATGGAAAAATTCGAGGTGAAAAAGGTACAGAAAAATTACGAAATAATTAATCTTCAATACATCAAAGGCTTTTTAAATACGTTTAGTCAGTAAGTAACCAGGAATTTTGAGTTCTTGGGCTTCCATCCGTAATGGTTCGTTCTTTAAGCGAAGTTACCAATTTCACCAGTTTTTTCCTCTAATTCAAAGGTTTGCGATAGGCCATCAATGTAGCGGTTAAATGGCAAAAATAAGTACTGCGTCGACAGAGAAATCTCAAAGCGGGCACTTTTGTAGAACGAAATAACATTTTCCTATAAAATGACTCCGTCTAAAGAGAGTAAAGCTCTATTTTCAATTTTATTCTTTTTTCTTGAACACCTCGTATACGATCTTATTTATTTTAATTTTGATCCAAGTCATGCCAAAATTCACCAAATTAACTTGTAATTGGCAGTAATCTCCAAACCATACTTTTTCCACTATTTGTGCCCGTGTTGATTGTTAGGTTATGTACAGATAATTTCCCCTGCAGCGGGTCAGCTTTTTGCAAGAACTCGCTATGTATCCATGGATACAAATAAGGCTGACCTAAATGAGCTTTCTTAAAAACACAAAGACGTTTACTTTGTCAATTTAAATCTCAAGTTGTGCGTAGTCCAATTTAAAACATAAAGGCTAAACAAATGATTTGATAAGTAGCGTCAGCAAATAGTAATTTTTGTCAAAAAATAAACTGGAAAGAAATTATATTTTAAACAAATTTGAACATTCCTGTAAACATAGGAATAAAGAAAAACAGCAAGAAGAAGAAACTGTAAAGCTTGAGACAGGATATAACACAAGTTAAAGTTGCTACGAAGTTTGTCATCTCCAATGTTATAATCTGTGTTTAATGAATGTTGATGGAAGTGAATGCTCTAACTAAACCATTTTCTTGAGCTGTTGTAATTAATCTTATTACAACTGTAATTGACTTGAACCTAACATACTTCAGTTTTTTGTAATAACTTAATGACTTTCAAAATCATTTTATTTTTATGCATTGCTATAACAATAACGGGAAAAAATCTGTGTTTACTTGATGTCATACTTTACATTTTAATGGAACAATGCAAAAAGAATTTTATCTCAAAACTATTAATCCTTAGTTTTAGTGCAAATAAATGTACATTAACGGTGAAAAAAGGCTGTGTTTTCTGTTGGATTATATGTAAGAAATGAAAGGAGTTGATAATGTTTATTTTGCTGTGTTTTTGTTAAATGTCTGTGTCAAACGATGGTTCATTTCGAGTTTAATTGAGAAGAAAGATATTTCATAATAAACTTTTACACAAAACGTTAGAAAAATATTAATGTAATTAGTTTACAAACCATACAAGAACCGAGGGAGTGAATAAAAATATTGTGGGAAAGGTTTTCCATGTTGATTATTATGGAAACTTAGCTTTTTTTGGAATGAAGAAGATTAAAATTTTGTTTTGCTTTTTTTGGTTTTTCTTTATGTATGGTAGTAATTTCGAACCACCAATTGGATTGTGTTACGGAAGAATTATTGTAGACAATGATCTGATAGTTTGAGATGAAGTTGAAACGCACCTCCCATCTGAAACCAAAACAAAGAGGTTTATGAACGCTTGGAATTGGGAGAATTGAATAAGGGAGGTCGATAAGTTTGGGTACTTAGCTTTTTAAATGACACCTTTATTCTGTTTGAAAATTATTGTTACTTTATTATTCTCTATTATTGACAAAGTGACTCAAAATATCAATCGAAACTATTCACATTATATGCTTTTTTACTCTTTAATCGATAAATTTCGTAGGCGAAACAAAAAAATATGACGCCAGGTGATGAAGTGCCATCAAGATACCAATACGGGGCGCTAAATAGTCCTACAAAACACGGCCAAGTTCTTTACAGCACTTTTTGTGATGAAACTGAGCTTGAAGAAAATTTTGTCATAACCGAGACTACAGTTGTTAATTACGTGACGCGAGCAGAAATTTTTGACATCCAGAACGTGATCGAAAATGTTATTTTGTTTCAGCACGTGGTGGACGACGGTAAGGAAATGTGATTACTCAATTTCACGTCTGCTATTAAATGCTTGCTAATCATTTTACACAATACCCCTACACGTGTGACTTTTCTGGTCTCGCTGACAACTTTTATAAAGAATGTTAAATAGAACTGAAAATAAAAGATTTTGTAAAATGATGTGTATTATTACTTTCGACGATTTCGTCATAATCGAGATTCATGGGGAGTCCTCGTTATTCTGTCCTCGTCGTCAGAACGCAGAAGGAGTTAAAACGCAGGGAATCGTAAGAATCAAAAGATGGTATTATATCTAAATGAAATGAAACGAGATAAAATTGAAGGTTGTTCCTATTCAGTCATTGATGATGTCATGCACAAAAAAGGTGCATTGATTTCATTCACATTATTTCTATGAATTTCAAATCATTTCCTCTTATATTTCGTCTTCTCTCAAAATTTCAGAAATATTACATTTTTAAACAACAATAGAAAAAAAGCATGAAATTGAGAGCAGTTAAATAAGAATACTACTCTTCCATCCAGTGTCAGCGAATTTTAAAATCTCACAGGCCCCCAAAAAAGTTCGCCTTCACCACTGAACTTTGGTAGTGAAATATGCGCTTTATATCTAATTAATATGTCTGCATCTCTCTTGTTCTAGTAAGAAATAGAACTTGTGTTCCAAATAAAGCCGCCATTAGGAGAATGATTATAAATTGACCAAAAAATATTTTTTTTGAAATTTGAAGAAAAAAAATTGAATTTACAGTCACCTTAGAAACAAGTTACCTTATTGGCCCTTATTTGGCCGTCCCTTATTGGCCAAATAAAGGGACGGCCAATTAGGGGACAAAACATTTGGCCAGGAAGGTAAAAAATGGCCAAATGCTAAAAAATGATTGAAAAATAAGTAAACTAGAAAATTATATTTCTTTTACTTTTCCTATCTTTCCACGCAAAATATAAACGAAATAACATGAAATAACATCTCGACCAGCAAGGCTTTTTTATCGATTTACTGCTATCAAAAAGATGATGTGTCGATCAGAATGATGCCCTGACAGATTATGGTGTTGCGTGTTGTTTTATAAGAAAGCAAAAAAACCTACTTGATTAGCAAAAAAAACGACCCTTAACGACAAATTCACGATTTTTACCTACTCCTAATTAGTATCGGCCAATAAAGGACCAATAATAATAACAAACCTAACTTAAGTTAAGGCTAACGATTTTCCAATAAAGTGGAGGTTACCTATTCAATTAATTAAAACGTTTTTCTACGACAAATAATCGAAGTGAAACCAAAGACAAATCGCTCGAATTCTCCGTTTAACTATTCGATTTAGTAAAAATGACACAATTTGGCGTTGGAACCTATTTGAAAAAACAATAGTGGAGTCAATGAAAAACTTGTTCATGTATATATGGACGCAACCACCCAAAAAGAAGAGCACTTCAAAAAGCTGAACTAAGTTTTCCTGGTTCTTATATAACAAAAGGATATTAGACATAACAAAACAATGCTAATTTTCAAAAATATATGAATGAGGTAATCATATTTCGACAAGTCTTGAGTGTGGAATGTAAATAGCAATGATATCAATTTCCTAAACAAATATTAAAAAGATTTTAGAACTTCGTCGATCGCTGCGACTTTCGAAAACGTTGTGTAAAAATTGAAATTCTACAATGAGGTAATTATTTAAGAATTTTAATTATTTAAGAATTTTTCCCATTTCCTTCCTACAGAATTCTATAAGAAAACAAAACTTGCTGTCATCAGAAAAGTGTTTCAATGCGAAATAGAAAACCGCGAAGCAATAAATTTTAATCCAACCAAGAAGCATTTTGACTAATCCTTTTCATGATAGAAACCAGGTGGATCTAAATGTTTTTATAATAAATCCTCTGGTTGTCACAAATTCGTTGTTTTTCGTATAGATAAAGACGGGGAATGCTTGTACATTTCTTTTCTCCTAATCGTCTTCTTGAAATATACAAAATATAGTATGTGTATGGATTTGTTTTAAGAAAAATGTAAACGTGCACAAAAGTTTATTTTCACTGGACAATGTATCTCTTGTAATTCTGTGAGGAAGAAAAAGTTTAAAAACATACCCCCGTCTTATCGGATAATATAAATAAAGTTTAATTCTACCCGAAACAAGAACAAAAACAAAAGTTGTCTTTTCACACCGTAGCTGTAACTCAGGTGCTAGTGAGGCTGTAAAAACATTTGAAGATAAAAGTATTTAAACAAGTCTTTATGTTTTTACAATGGGCTTGAGTTCATTATTTAACGATCTCGAAGCAAGCGTTTATCGTGGGTCAATTATTTGCATCTTGTTTTTCGTAGGAGTATTTCTTGCATGTCATCAAAAGTTGAAACGACGTGGAAAACATCATGTTAAAAAAAGCGATAAAAAATCAAATGATGTCATAAATAATGAAGTTGAAAACAATGAGGAAAAACCAAATGGTGTCCGAAAGAGAGTAACAAATGAATATTGTGCAATCGAAAGTAAGAAAATAACAGACATGGGATTACTTCAGAGCAAGTCAAAGGTGTACGAGGATACGAGAGAAAGTTCGGCAACAACCGACAAGAAGCCGACTTTCACAGGAGATGAACGAAAAAAGAATTTTGTCGTTTCGACATGTGAGAAGGATAAAGATGGTGCTGTCACTTTGAACGCAAAACAGGAATGTGACATTCCTAATAACGCTAATGAACCAAAAGAAGTACCGAATGAAAAGCATGAAATTACGAACGTTGTGTTATGTACATCAAATAAAACTAACGTACATTCCAAGGAAACTAATTTAAAACATGATGAAATTATCACTGAAGATGACATAATCGAAGAAAAAAGATTATCCGAAAGTTTTGTCCGTTCTCATCAACATAATGAAGACACTGTCCCTGGTAAAGCAACAGTGGAAGAGAACATGCCAAACCAAATTTGTGAAGAAGTTTGCGAAGGGAGTTTAGAGTTACAACCAAAAGCAGAGGTTTTTACTGAAAAGGTCGAGTACATCACAGTCGAAGAAAAAATTGTCTGTGAAGAATATGATGATGGAACAAAAATTATTAGAACAATCGTATCAGAAATTCCAATGGAGAAAGTCATAACACACAAATTATTGCAAAAAAATGATGATGATAACATGAAAATCAATCAAGAAATCACTGATCAAGAAATTACGAATAAGGCTAATGAGTCGCCAGATAGCATTGTCGAGCAGCAAGTCCATAAGGCAAAATTGAGTGATTTCAAATTGTTTATTTTTAATAAATATTCAGAAAAACTTATTAAAAATGTATTAAAAACCTCGTACAATGATAGCATATTGTATAAAAAACAAAAGCTTTCACATGCAATATTAACATCAGGGTTCATTAATGACATTGTAAATGACATAATCAGTGAATCTGTGATAAACGACAAAGAAAATGGTGGAATTCCTAATAAGGCTTGTTCTGTAAACAACCCATTAGTGAGTAAAAACCTAGAAACCACTCAAAGTTACATTGACAAATTTGCCGAAGAATTGGTTGATTCAGTTATCAAACCAGGAGATCTTAAAAAACTAAAAACGTCAGATAAAGAACAAATAAATAACAAAAAAGATATATGCAATGTAAATGTAAAGAATTCCGAACATAGAGAATTCAAAGGAATCGATGTAACCAAAGTCGATTGCGAGGAGAGAGAAGAAAAGGAAGAAAACCCTTTACAAAATGGCTTTCACTGCAACGTTGAAGATGCAGACGTTGCAGAAGAAAAGAATGTCAAAGAAAATGAAAGCTTGATGACAGTGAGTGTGAACAATGCTATAAATAAGGAACTGAATCTCACTATTGTCGATGGCCATATGAAAGTCAACACTGATGCCAATCAAAATCTCATACCCAATGTTGTGCTTCGGAAAGGCAAGCCTGGAACTGATCGTCCTTTATCAGGGTTTGCAGAACAACTAGCTGAATTGTTGGCAGATGAAGATAATTTAGACTTCTTTGATTCTGATGAAGAACTTAATGAGTCATTAGATAAAATAAAGACCAATTTTGGTCCAAAACGTCGCATTAGTATTGAGGTTAATAAACTTCAACATCAATTTAGTGTCAACGAAATAAACGAGTATAGTGGTAAAGTTTTGAAGTCCAAAGCATCTGTAAAAAGGCGTGACAGGGGTAATAAATTCAGAACAAAAGGTGATCGTCCAATGAGTTTATATGCACAAGATATGCTTGCTGATATTCTGAATGACGAGGAGGATGAATATATATCCAGTGATGATAGTGTAACTGACGAAAGTGAAGACAATGATAATGAAGAAGATGATGTTTATGATGACAAAATTCTTCCTGTTAAGGAAACAGCTGTCCTTTTGGAGAATGCTATACCACTTGCACCGTTGAAACGAAACTTTTCCATTACAAGTGAATATGAAATTGCTATTGATGAAGTAATGAGAAGCCATTTCAATGATCTAGCATCAACACCGACATCATCAGGAAAAGGTATTGACATTTTTACTGCAAAACTGTTTTTTTAATAAATGATCTTTTAATATCCATTGGAATTAATAAACAAATCAAAATGACACTTATGTATAGCAAAAAGCTTTTCCTATGACACAGCACCCTATAATTAGTATTAAATAAGTTCTTATCTCTAAAACACTCCGGAATAACTATGAGATAATTATTGTTTACAAAATCTCTTAATGAACTGAAGTAATTTTAGACTAAATGAAAATATAGAACCCTAAACAATAAGGTGTTTATCTTAAAGTTCTTGAGATTAAGTGTCTTATAGTCCTTTTTATTCATCCCAGACGTTGAATTATAATAATATACTTTTCCTAAGAAAACCAATATGTCAAACATAGATTTTGAATTAAAAACACATTTTGAAAATGTGCTTTATTTCCAAAATAGAACAAGTTTTTTATATTATTTCGTATCTTCCTCAGGTATATATTCGACATTGCATTTTTTGTATGAAATGACCAATTATTTTGATCTCCTTTAACAATGTTTTATATACATCCATAAAAATGACCGAAAGTCTTCATATCTTCCAGTGTAGGTATTGTAATGTAATCATTACAATCGTTGTGTTTCATAGGTCCACAGCTTAGAAGAGCTGCAGTGATTGATGCTGGTTGTGGTGTTTTAAAAGCCGGTTTATGTGGTGACACAAGACCAACTTGTTACTGTCCCTCTGTGATTGGTGTCCCCAGAAGATTTTCACAAGATGCAAGCAAAATGAAAAAAGCTTATTATGTTGGTGATGAAGCGTGGTCAATGGCTGGTATGCTGCAGATAGGTAACAATTTTATTCTTTCTAGATGTATGTATGTTGTGTTGAAAAGTACCATTAGGAATGATTATCTCATTCGGCATGGCTTTTAATCGTTAGTTCTGATACATTTTGTAGTTGGGATGTTAACAGGTACCAGCTATCATTATAGATAGTGATAGTGTAAGCCGAAAAAAATTTTCAGATCAGTTTTTTTATTTTTGAAAATAAAGTGTATAGAGTCTGAAGTATCCATAATGCTTTGCACTTATTCAGCCTTGAGATATGCATAGTATAAGCTTTATTTCCTGGAGCAGTTTGAGCCTTAACCTTTATGGTTTTAAAAAAGGGTGTAGTCTTAACAAGGTGTAGAGTGTTCCCATTAACAGATCTTTCTTGATATCAAGGCGAAAGTAAGATTGTGCACATTTTGGTACATAATTTTGATTATGTTTAGATCATCCAATAAAGCAAAGCATTAGTAACTGGCCAGATGTGACGAGCATGATGGAATACTTACTTGAGGAAGAACTTAAAGTCAATGACAATGAACATCCAATCATGTTAACTGAAATGGGACTGACCTCGAACAAAAATCGAGAAAAACTTACTGAAGTATGGCTCCTCGTTTATATAACTATTCCAGAGAGGTGGCTCCATAATAGCAACCGTGGTTGTTCCTCTACACCAATTTTGGTCAACATTAATAAAACAAATTAGTCTACTTTAAAGCATTTCATGACACATGCTTATTTCTACTTTCAGATAATGTTTGAAACTTTTGGCATTCCTGCATTCTACCTATCAAATCAAGCTGCCTTAGCTATGTACTCCATGGGTTTAGTATCTGGACTGTGTTTGAGCTCAGGGTTTTATAATACACAAGCCGTCCCTATTTACGAAGGCCACCCATTACCGTACGCTACTGTCCAACTTGATATCGGTGGTGATCATGTGACAGATTACTTGGGCCGGGTAATTCTTGGTAACCAGGGCAAAAATTTCAACACCTCTTCCGAAAAACTGGTATTGAATTCCATGAAGCAAAGTTTGTGTTATATTGCAACTGGTGAGTTTTTTTCTGGTTTGATTTGATATTTTTCTATTTAAAAGTTTTGAGTCCATGCCAATTGATTTTTTCTTTTTGTTTGTGTGTTTAAGATGTGAAAGAAGAACAGGAGAAATACAAGAGTGACATGGAATTACATCAACTATATACATTACCTGATGGTCAGGAGATAGAACTTGGACATGAAAGGTGTTTGGCTAGTGAGATTTTGTTCGATCCGAACCTGATTGGTTTGAATCAACCTAACACAGCTGAATGCATCAAACAAAGCATTGACATGTAAGTTATCCTTGTAGACATATCAGTAAAATGGTTTTTAAGGCTATCAAATCGCCTATTTCTAAAAAGGATTATCACACTTTACATACTGTAGAGGTCTTGATAGCAATAAAAATGTGACGGCTCAACGTTATCTCTAAGCAAGTTCTAGCTGATTATTGCTTAGCAGTAAATAAACCAAGAGGTGACATGATTTTATCACTGATTTTCCCATATCGCAGATGGCTGACTATAGTTTCCATAGTAAACAAAAGAGACAATGTGTCCAGGAGGATAACGGTTAAGTTCATCCCCCAAATCGATTGAAACTCTAATTATTTAGTGAAAATTCTCACTACTTGAAAATTATTTTCAACTGACATAAATTTGTTTTTATATATTAGCGTTAATCCTGACCTTTATGCTTTGATGTCACAAAACGTCATGGTTACTGGCGGTAATACAAAACTATCAGGTTATGGAATGCGCTTAGAGAACGAACTTTCGTTTTTATGTCGTGATAAGAACGAACAAATGACAGTGAATTACGCTGACGATCCTATTCTTGCGACATGGGTTGGCGGTTCTATCCTGTCATCTATATCAGTATTTCGAGACCAGTGGATAACGATTGATCAGTACGCTGAAACTGGGGCAAAGATTGTGCATCGATATTGCTTTTAAATGAAATCACAAACGATGAAGGTTTCCTTTTCACTGCACTGGCGGATTTGGAAACATGGTGTTACTTTTGGAAGAACAGTTATATCATGTAGGCGTCAAAGAAACAACATTAGGTCCGTTTGAAGACGAAAAGCAGCGATATCCTTCAATAGATCGTCTGGGTTATTATTGTCATTGTTATATTATACTTTTTAAATTTTCATATTTTTCTTTTCGTTCGCCAAAGGTTGATAATATATAGATCTTATACTTGTCCTTCCATTTCACTTCGTACAAGAAACTAAATATTTTATTTCCGAGTGTATTGGTTACACCACCACTACTACCCCCAATTCCACCCCCAATTCCTCGAGTATCGATCCAGATATCTTTTTACAATGGAATCTCTATAAAGCTGACATCATTGGTGCATAAAAAAGGAGCTGTCCGCTTTATAAAGACTTCACCTAGGGGTATTTGACTGTAAATTCATCCATCCGTACATAGAGTATGTGTCCGTTATACAGAGATGTTCGCCTTAAAGGGCGCACGCTTTATAAAGATACGCACGCCTTATAAAGATGTACGCTTTGTAAAGATGACACTACTGTGTCTTGGGAAATTTTATTTGCCAGTCAGTAATTCGAATTATTAAGTTTGTTTATACAGTTCGGTGTTGTTTATAGATTTACTTTTTCTTCTTTTTTCCTTTCATTCTCTTTTATAATATACGTTCTGTAAATAATATGATTGTATCATTGACGACTTGATACACGTTGCCAGTGTACTATGCATAGCCACGTTCAAATAATATGTGTTTAGGACTCCAGAGTCTCATCTGTCTGAGATCGGCACTTTAATCCGTTTCACTCTTTATTACCCGTTGACACGCGAACATTAGCGACGCTTTAACAGAATTCAACATCCCATCGAATACACGTGAAACAAAGAAGAACTAACCTATCAGGTATCGCATTCGCTCTAGCTGCGCGACTATGACTAAGAAAACGCGGTTACACCAAAACGGACTTTAATTTCTGTATTTGAAAATTGGAAATGGAGAACTGAAACGGGTAGAAATAGTCAACGATGCTTTATACAAAGTAGCCGATCTCAGAATGACATATGATACTTACTGCTATACTGCTGCTGGAACTATAGAGAAGTTTTTGACAAAAACTGTTAATATTGTGCTCTAAAAATCAAGTATTTTTTCTTCGGTTAATTTCTGCTCATAAAAATAATTTATTTCCATAGATGTTTCACTTGTGTGTGTTTATTTCTTTACAACCCATTCCAA
This sequence comes from Turritopsis rubra, assembly GCA_039566895.2. Taxonomy (NCBI): domain Eukaryota; kingdom Metazoa; phylum Cnidaria; class Hydrozoa; order Anthoathecata; family Oceaniidae; genus Turritopsis; species Turritopsis rubra. The sequence goes on from CM077621.1 coordinate 11,339,261, forward strand.
AAAAATGCGTTTCTTCCATTTGAAGGTCGAACCATCCTGTCAGTGAAATTATTATCTAAAAGAAATGTTGGATTTTTAAAAGACTTTTACTTTCACCTTTTAGTACATTTGGTTAATTTTAAGCGCCCTTTTTTTGTTTTTTCGCTTTACTTTAATTTCTCGTTCGAAATTTCATCTAGAAAAAGTTGAAGGCTTAAAAGGCGTCTTGGTCCTCTGGATTATTTTTTCCCTGAATTTCCTCCCGTGTTATTATTCCAATAGCCGCGCGTTAATCTTTTTTTCAGGATGCGTTAAATGATTTGTGTGCTCCGCATCTACACTCGCTCGGGAAACGATCCTCAACTATTATTTATAGCAGTATAAAAATATATTTGTTTAATCCCTACCGTATCCTAATTAATATCTTCACATTTTGGAATGCACAAATGGGCTTCAGTAAAATTCAGCGTGCAATTCATGATTGGAAATATTTTTTCCCGTTTAACAAGGGTATGTTATGCACTCTCCTGTTCCTAATTATCTACGATTTGAACTATATTTTAAGAGAAAGAACCAACCTCGTCCCCAGCCAGGGTTTATCGAAAAGGAAAGAGTCAGTCGATGGCTCCAAATGGACTGATACGCTGCTATTAGAGCGCATCGGAACGAAGTATTGAAATGACTGATACCTTATCGGGGGGAAAAAGTCGGGGAAAAGTGACTAAAATTCTGGGGTGGTGACCAAATTTTTCCCCGACCAAAATTTTCTCCGTCTTCTATTTACCCGACCTGTATTTTTCCCCGACCAATATTTCTCCCCGACTTTTTTCTTCGACTATTAATTTTCCCCGATTTTTTTTCGTCGAAAATTTCTTTGCATGGTAACTTACACTTTAAAATGTTTTATATTTTTTTGGTCGAAAAACTTTATTTATTCATACAATATCTTAAATTTAAAAGAACTCTTCATCCACCACACCTATCATATTTTGTAAAATATCCTTACAAAATCAGAAAAGAAAACGACGAGTTGTTTTAATATGAACAAACTTGTAAACGTTTACAACAATAACTCAAATACCTAATCCCAAGGATAAAAAAAATAACAAAAGAGGCTGCAAAACGTTTTCAGTTCTTTCATTCTTGTGCACTTCTCAGTGCAGCAAAAGGGTTTTCTATACGATAGAACACTTCGTTGGCTTTGTCAACTGCCTCCGTTATACCGGCTGCTTGAAAACCATTGATAATCAAGTCTTTCCGTCCTTTCAAATATTCATACATTTGAAAGATCCATTTGGCATGCAATGGTTTGATCTCGCATAAATTCAACGAAATGTTGACGTCTGCTGGAGCTGTGCCTTTATCAAGTTGATCAGCTACTTGCTGAGCGTACCATGTGTTATATTTTTCCTTGATGAAACATTTTGCTGGTTTGTTGACTGTTTATATCAAGTGGTTGAAACTTGTTGGTAAGATTATGTGGAACGATAACAAGAAGACAGTTATTACTTTCACAGAGTTTTGCAATTTCTTCATTGTCTTTTCCTTTGAAAGTGTCCATGATGACAAGACTCATCTGCTTAACTGGGTAACCAGCTGCTCAACGAACACTTCGAAAATGAGGGAAGATGATTTTTTCGAAGAAACTGATGGACTTTTCGGTGTTTGACCAATGATTTTTTGAAAATGTTACGTCAAAGTTGGTTGAAAAGTTATACTTGGGTAGACATCTTTTAGTTTTACCCTAAATGAGTGAGATTGCAAATGTGGCTGCCGCTTGTCATAAATACCCTTAATGGGGACTGTTTTTTTCACCTTTGACATCAAATGTGTATTTGCCGGGAGTTACATAAGAAAAAGGTGTCTGGTCGAGATTGACGATGAGACTTTTAGGAATATCATTCTCAAAGACTCCTTCAGAGATCTTCTTTTGAAAGGTTAGGCACTCCTCTAAAAGAAACTATTCAGAGGGCTCAATTTTCCCAGTCGTAGCTTTTCGTTTACTCCAATTCATGGATTTTATGACACTTCGTGCCCAATCCTCTGTAAGATCTAGTGAAACTCCATTTTCGATTAAAAGTTTCAGATTATTTGATTTTACCACTCCCTTTCCAATACCTATCACCATACGGCGGCTTATGGCAGTCCCAGCAGCATGTGTTCCAGTCATGAGAACTTTGATCTTTGTCATGAATTCGTCCGACACGAAGTTAGGTTGACCTTTCTTCTTGAAGATGACATTTCCATCTTTCCTTGATTGTTTTTCCAGTTGTTAATCGATGTTCTGATAAAAGTGTAGGCTGGATAGGTTTTATCGAAGTGCTTAACTGCAGCGTGCGTACCATGATACAATGCGTATTTACCGGCTTCTTTTTTGATTCGTTCCAGAATATCTTTGTTATAATGCTTTGGAGGTTGTGTTTGCTTTCTTGATTTCATTTTTAACGATTCTCAATTCTGATTCAGAGACAATATCATCTGACGCACTAGAAAGCAGAGTCATGGCATCGTCTTATCCAATCTCCCCTGACACTCAATGAAAACGGTGTGAAAAACATTCGATGAAATCTAAAATGCTATATAATTTTCAGACGAAATACACAATGTCATAGAACAACAACACAATAAAATAATAACATTCGAAATTTATGTTACATAATTTTCAAAATGAAATCTACATTTTGTTACGTAACATTCAATGAATCAGATAGAAAAAAAAAACCCAAAAAAAAACCAGTAAGACGAGTGAAGACGAGAGAAATCATGGATTCCCTTTCAGCAACAATTGCTTCAAGGGGATATCACGTCTACAAAAATACATCTTGGACAAATACAAAAGTAGGAGAAAAAGTTACCATAGCTTTAGAAACCAGCGCATCATCCTTAAAGATCTGTATGCTTGTGCTGTCAAAATCAAGAATCGATTTTACGATAATCACATTACTGTTGGGCATATTCGTCGTGAAATATCAAGACATGTCAATTTCTTCATCAAAACTAAAGGCGGAAAAGTTCACGACCGTGTCAAGTCTCTCATGTACAGAGATTCGCCGATTCCAGCTAGAGGCTTAGAAATCCCGTTGCTTCTTACGTTTGAGTGTAAAAACAAAGAAACTTTGTGTACGATTGGAACTATGACGGTGTGGTTGAGAATGATGGAGAGAACGACGTCCACAGCGATTCTGATGATGAAGAAGAAGGCTTTGTTGTCATTGCAAAAGATGATAATGATGCGAAAAATGATAATGAGAACGAAATTATTGTTTTGGATTAACGCCTTTAGTTTATGGTTATTTTTAGAATCGATTTTTAAAGAAATATACCAAGAGTTACAATTTTTCTCTTTGTAAAATCTAAAAACTCATCAGCTACAAAACTTAGTTGGGGAAAAGTAACTAATTTGAAAATTTAGTAGGGGAAAAGTGACTAAATGTTCCTTAGATGACTTAATTTTTCCCCGACTAAAATTTTCCCCGACTAAATTTTTCTCCGACTTTTTTTTCCCCGATAAGGTACTCAAACACTCGAAGGTACTATCCACCATCGCTGCAAGCAAAATTATTCCTTTAATCGGTGGCTGCTGGTTTGGACATTTTGTTTTCAAATCATCCACAAAACTAGTTGCAAAACGTGTCGACCATCTTGTTTTATTCAAAGGATTCCATAGGAACACTGACCCAGGAGTAAAATGCATGTTAAAATATGCGGCCGCGTGTTTCAAATTGTGTAATAGCGCAAGATAGCAGGAGTTGACTGTACATACTACAAATTCTTGATTGAATCAACGCGCAAGTTAAAAAATTATTTCATTAGAACAGAGTATACATCATACTGTGTAATAAACCCTTCCATGTGAGCAAACAACTCCGATTCCTGTGGCTGTTGTCGTTTTAAGCACCACTGTATTGAAAAATACATCGTTTGTAGAAAAGCCATCTTAATTGATTCCTGGATAATAATGTATGTGTAAACTATAGTTACATTATTGTGTCTTTAAAGTAATTCCTGATAATGGATTGCATCGTTCCAGATTGGTCACGCCGTCACAAGAACCTAGTCGAAGTTTATGGAGGAGAGCACGGTCATTAAGCGTATAAATGATAAACGTGCAAATAACCTAATCAACACATGTTTTTACAGAAAATTCATGACTCTGTACTCCTCCACTTTCTTTGACTAACTCTAGATCCGCCACTGAACATTGCCATTGCATTAATTTTTGCTTGGACTTATTTTTGTGAGTTTTGTCTTTTTGTCTTTTGTGTGGTTTAATTTTTGCGAAAGGGGGGATTCCAGGAGAGATGCGTGTACTCTTTTTTATATATAAGACCAACTTTATAAGAACAAGCAGGCTCAAATTTTGCCCAAAATAAGAACAATCTAAGAACAATCTGAGGCTGCACCTTTTCAGAAAGTTCTTGAGAATAACTCCAGGCTGAATATTTAACATGCAATAACAACAAAGTCTGCCTTCAATGAATTATCGTTGTAAATCAGTACGGCCGGAATTGCCCTTTTTGGACAAAATATGAAAAGTGATTCACAAACTAGAAAGTTTGAACGTTCACATTCGAAATTACGTCTAAGTTTTGCCTTACACGGCCGGTTGTGATATGTCTTCCATGCTTATGCAGAAAGCCAATCATTGCAGCCGCCTCCGATAATCGTCAATAACCGACGCAAATGACGAGGTAATGTTTTTTCGAGCTAGCATTTTTAACGTGTAAAGAGTAAGGAGAAAATTTTATTCTGTCATGATAATTTAACAACAGCATCATTAAGAGACTCTTTAAACATCTCTACTTCATACCGTCGAATTATGTTCATGAAACCTTTAACCTTTTACCTATGATTTAATTCACAAATTCACAAGTATTTTATTGTAAAGTAAGCACAAAATTAAAGACAATTTGAAATATTTTCCAGGACAGGTTGTCCTTGAATCTAAAATTGAATTAGAGACAACAGAATGAAGCAGCAGTATGAAGGTGTTTAGTGGTACCCTGTAATATTATCAACTGATAAAACAGCTCGAAAAAAATGTTTAAGGTACTTTATTGGACCTTTCTACACCGGCCTTCATTGGCGTTATTTTTAAAAATTGCACGGTCAAACTCACACAGACAAACATCTAACGCCGGCCCTTTAAACGCCAAGTCATGAAAATTAACGTCAAATTAGAGTAAAAAGATGCAATAAGTTATTTAAAATTATTGTGAAAATAGAGGAACAGGAAGAGATTCCCCAGGTTTGATAAAACGCTATACCACTCCAGTCAGTACGCTTTAAAGAATGACGAAAAGTAAAAAGAAAACTTTTATACAGATAAAGTAATTATCTCTTAGAGAGGAGATGGAAAGAGCAAGAAGCGTATTTACGTACATAATAACGGTAACTTGAAGAAGGAAAAGCCATTCTAACGGTACTGGGCGCTGGGACACTCCTTAAATATGGGGTGGGTGGTCTCATTTTGGACTTCCAAAAGCAGAAAAGGAATCCGTTCCTGGAAAAAGTTTCCGCTATAGAGAGATTTCACTGTAAATGAAAATCCGTTCTGATTGAAATTTGCGGGTTTTGTTTTCAGGTCCATGCCATGTAGGATATTTGCTTATTCTCGAAATAAATTCCTTAAAACAAACTACACGTTAAAGGCTATGTTTAACTACACGAACGAGAAGGACAGTTGCTTGGGCATACCGTATTTCTCGCGTATAAGCCACCCCCAACACCACCCAACCAACAGTACCCTGCGTATGTGCCACATAACATTGAGAAATTTGTTTTAGTACGTGTATGATCAACTGTTTAATGAAACCTCGAATAAAGAGCAAATTGTACACGAACAATGCACGCAAAATACCGTAACAAAAGCTGATACCGACGTTTTCCACAATTTACGTTTCCTTTCGATTCAAGATCCATTAATCAAAAATGAATATGTGTATCGTAACGGTCCTTCGCATCGAAATGGAGGCTTCACGGTAATAAAAACCACATTTGGAGCAACACACCCTAGCTAACCTTATGTCCCAAAATTTTATCACTTCGAAGAAACAAGTCCTTCAACAAAGACCGCTATAACGTTCTCTGTACATTACTATTATCTTGGAAGACCGCATGCTGATCCTATTTCGTATACCGGCGAAATGCCTGGAATAAAATATATTCCTCCCTTAATTTAAACTTTAAATCGAAACATTTTCCTTTCAAACATCTTATTTTAAAGCCAATTTGTTGCCAGAGCAAATATTATCTTGTAAAAAATTTATATAAAGTTGCTGTTTTTTGCGCCTGCGTGTTTAGCCAACCTTGAACCCAGGATCTCTTCCCTTTTCGATATACGAACAGCGGCGAAAAGGTAAAAGATCCTGGGTTGAAGGTTGATGTTTAGCTTTTGTAATAATTTCATGCACTTCGTTGTGTTCACATTTTCTAATCTAAGAGGAGAAAATATCAACACTTTGCATTTTATATTATTCCGTAGATGAGTGGAAGATTCAACATTTAACATTTCACAAAATCTGCAAAAATGCAATTCCTAAAACGTTTTGAAATTATCAATAACTACATTAAGGCATAGGCTAAAGATGCACTATTTTTTCTTCCAGACAACTGCAATTAAACTTTCACTGACAAACACCAACCCTCTTCACACCGCCGTTTTGCGCCGTCGTAAAAAGGGCCGATACGGTAATAATGATTCTTTCGCTTACCCCCCAAGAAGGAGGTACAAAACAGAAGTAAACAAATTTTTTTGAAAGTTATGACCTTCATTTATTAAAACTTATTGATAATGATCTAGTAATTGAAGACTGTCATTAGAAGAATCCCAGTGTTAAAAAATTCCAAAAAATCTCCGTGGACGAGTGTTTTTTTATTGAAACAACAGGCGATATTGCTTGCCATTCCTCTAAAAAACACTCCTCCCAAGAGATTTTTGATTTTGCCCACTAAGATAATTTTAAAGAATTACCATTAAAAGTTTCCAAATTGAGACACCTTGGGTGAGAAAATCGTTTTGTGTACGAATGAAAACTTGTTGCAGAAAAGAATTCTGTGAGATTGAAACGAATTGACCTTTTCATGAATTCACCAAACATTTAATGGCTTTTAAAATTTAAGTTCGTAGAAAATGACAACGATGCATTTATTATTATTATTATTATTATTATTATTATTATTATTATTATTATTATTATTATTATTATTATTATTATTATTATTATTATTATTATTATTATTATTATTATTATTATTATTATTATTATTATTATTATTATTATTATTTTTAGGCAAAAGAAACAACGGAAACGCCCTGTTTCATTTCGCATATTATAAAAAAAGTTCCGGTCCTTTACGAAAATGTTATCATGGAGAAACTAAAAAAAAAGCCTTGTATTCTCCTGTAAAACAGAAAATTTTAAAGCGTTATAACTTTGTGAACAATGCATATTTAAACTTTTGAACTTTTCAAGACATAGTGAACTTTAAGTTACAAACCCTATCGCATTAAATATTTGCATTGAAACACAAATTTTATTATTGCGCAATTTATTTATGAAAAGGTATATCTTCGTTTGAGTGTCTCGGTAAATTCCTTTACAACCGTAATGCATTCAGATTATGTCAAACATCTCTCAGGTGTCTAATCATTCATGGATAGTGTGTCAATTACCCGAATTAAACGAATTCCTTGGGGTTTTTTCGGTTGAATGAGAAAGAGTCGGATCTAGGTGGGCAAGGTGTGGGAGGGTGTTTGTGGGACTAGTGGTGTTGAAGTACGCCAGCAAGTTATTACGCGATATTATGTCATTGCACGCTTATGCGATCAATATAATCTTCTTGTGGTGATGAAGGATCAATAAGGATCAATATGAAGAAAACCCTGTCACAACCTCAAAAAAAAATGATATAAGAATTTTGACATTTGAAAGTTGGAAGTCACCATGTTTATTTATTTATTTTATTTATTTTTTATTTATAGTCGATACATTAAAAATGGTAATACCATTAGTAATATTTTATTACTACAATATTTACAATATATATTATATACTAGCATACCGTGTAAAAATTATTTACATCTTTCCCAATAAAATGTTTTTACACGCTATACTAACCATTTGATAATAACTCTATGAAATACAAAAACGCAGTCCAAAACGCCGCCCTAAAATCTATCATCGATTTATAAATATTTTACCCGCCATACTAAACATTTGATAACCCCGTGTATTACTATTGGTAAAACTATTGATTTCTCCTTTCTTTGTCGCCAAAAATAGAATTCACAGAACACGGAAGAAGTTTGTTTGTTAAAAATTTTATTACATGTTTACGTCGAATCATATTTAATGTAAAGTTTTACTGAAGAAACCAATTTGAGCCATTACTCAAAGCAAATATGGGCCCAAGACGGCAACAGTTAACGCAATAATTATGCGTTTAATGTCATATATATTAACCCCATCGAAGAATTGCACACGAATTCAATTATGACCGACATGTAGTCGGCAATACATTTTAACGTCATGATAATAACTTGATTGTTCCAAGTCCCTCAAACAACTTGCTACAAAAGAAATTTAATAAAATTAAAAAAATTAAATAGGGCTGCATTTTTTCGACTTCTGAATCCTAACCAATTCTTAATTCTTTCCACTTTCTAACTTTATAGTCAACCAACAATACTTTCAGACTTTGTGATGAACAGATTTATAATTATCAATACTAAATCTCAGATAAAAATATTCACAAATTGTGAAATATCTCACTCACACACTACACAGTGTATATACAAATTTACATATATACAGTTTTTCCCCATAAATTGTTTTTACATGCAAAACTGCCATGATAAGTCTGTGTATATGTTACGGGGATTGTGATAAATTCGGGGATTATGCATATTAACCAGTTATTTTACATAATTCCCAGCCAAATTGGGTAATTTGATTAATACAGATTTTTCATCAAATTTCCCGGTTATTTTATATAATTCCCATAGAGAATGGAGAATGTGATTAAAAAGTGTTCTATTTGTCAAATTCACCGGCTAAAATGCATAATTTCTAGGTTCTTTTGGGGAATATGTAAAATCTCCGGACTGGGTTGGGAATTGTGCTAAAACAGAATTGAAAGGAAAGTTTCTTTGTTTTACGTCGTTTATTAAGCTATACCTTACCGCGTCGAGCTTGCTCGGATTAAAAAGAAGATCTTCTCGGAAGAAGATTATTAAGCTATAAAAAGCGTAAAAGGGTATGTTAAAATACTTTTCAAGTTAGTTAATGTAGTATCTCCAAGAAAAATCACGTCGTTCTATTTTTATAAAGCTGTTTTTTTTTACTCTAAAATAACCAGCAAATGATGATAAAACAAAACTAGAAGACTAAGAAAATAAAACTAACAAAAGAGTAAAACTTAACATATCAATGTCTTTTATTTATTGTCACAGGATAAGCTGCTGTGGCACTTAGAAGTACACAGTTTTTTAGCTTTTCTACACGAGCACGAATTGTTTCGGCAAGCTGTCTTACAGTTGCAGCGCTTGTAGCCTTGCCCGCCAGATAACGATGACTTTCCCGCGCATTCTCGTAGTGATATATCAGTTGAAGGGATATCAGCAATATCGACGATTCCTGCTGTGCAAGTTGTGAATTGATTCCGAGCGTACCACGATTTGAGCATTCCTTTTTTGGTGCCAATTCTGTATAAACCTTTACTTAAATTGACTTCAGTGATCACTCCTAATATATTTCGTGAGTCGCATCTGCCACGATCAACATCTGGCACACGTACTTTGGCGGTGTCTCCTACCTTTCCTGGAGGAAACTTTTCTTGTGACTGCCTGGTCATTCTTAAGGCCTGAGCTTCAAGATTGCATTTTGCCATTTTTCTTTTTTCTTTAATTTTCTCTTGTCGCTGGGATATCATTGAAGGTGAAGGTGAAGGTGGTGGTTCATCGTCGGTTGCAGCAGCATCTTGTGCCTCAGCCTCTTCCATCTCATCTTGACTTGTACCTTCGATCTCCCTTTGTCGTTCATCAGTCTCCACTACTTCCATTACAGTTTCTATGGCATGCTCATTTTCATCATTGCTAGCTACCTGATTGTCAGATTCGCTAGGTAAATCTTCAATGAATTGGAGATTTGGATGGAAATCCGGCGCTGCATCTACGTCATGCATAGAAGAAATGTTTTTCTCGAGCTCCTCTTCCGTTTGGATTTCATTAATGGTTTCATTAGGGAGATTTGAGGTTTTTAAACCCACTTTCATCGGCTGTCCAAACATAGCCTCGTAAGGTGAACACTTAAGGCCTTCGTGGCTCTATTCTTCATGACTTGAACAAAACGGAGTCCATCTGCCCAATGGGTCGTTGAGTTTGAATGCAACCATGTTGTCAGCATGTCTTCGATGTCTCTATTTGCTCTTTCTACAGATCCCTGACTCTGGCTGTGTCTTGGTTTCCCGTGCACTATTTTTAAACCTTCCCACATTGAACGAAGCTCTTCGATTATCGAGTTAACAAACTCTCTTCCATTATCACTTTGTAGGATGTTTGGAGCACCGAATATACTGAATACATCCAGTAATTGGTAAGCGATTTCAGGTGCACGTTTAGACGTAACTGGTCGAAGTTGCACAAATTTTGTAAGATGGTCTTGATATACAAAGATCCATTTGTTCTCTCCATCCGCCTGACTCTGCATATCTATCAAATCAACTTGTGCTCGGGAATTCATCTCACTGAAAACCATTGGCTTGATAACCAAACCCTTTTTCGGAACTTTCGACTTTTTTAGACATGGAATGCATAAGTTCAGATAAATCATTATACATTCTGCTGTGATGTTTTTGTACTTCGTACCCGTTTCCTTAACCATTCGGTTTCTTCCTCCGTGGCCAATGGAAACATGTGCCTCGTGTATTACATTGAATATATCCTCTATGCGCACGTAGTATTTAATTGACGTGCTACCCTCAGCTACAGGATATATCAGCTTCTCGACGTTTCCAATTTGAACAACATCGTACCGTTTCAAAAGCTGGTAATCATTCGGTTCCTTTTTGCGGTTACCGTGTTTCAAGGTGTTTATTTGTTGAATGAGCAATTCATACTTTTCTCCACTCAAGAAAGAATTGTTGTGCTTTTTACTTTCGATCAACGCAGCTTCCATCTTGAGTTCTCTTCTTGCAACACTGTTTCACAAAACTCTATAAACAACCTCATATTATGCACAAAAATCTTATTTTCTCATTAATCTTATTTTCATCCTATACAAAAGAATAACAGGTTGATAAATAACACTCCCCAAAAACGAATGGTTATTATGTAAAATAACCGGTGAAAGTAACGAACCTCATGATATTTGTTACATTTCCCAACTTTAATGGGAATTATAGAAAATGACCGGTTATTATGCAAAATTACCCAAAGAGAAACCTATTTTTGGTTATTATGCATAATAACCGGGGAATATGCATAATTCCCAATTTATCATATTACCCGTAACATATATACAAAAATTGTTGTGTTTCTCCATGTTGGAATTATATCATATTTAACACAAAATTGTTGTATAAATATTTTGGATCGATCATTCAAAGAATGCTATTATCCCTATTTTCAGTGCTATTTGGCCTATTTATAGATTTCTAAAGTTGTACAGTTAAGGTGGTTCCAGGGGAAATAAGCTTTTTTTTCTGAAAAATGGGAATTTTTCAAAATGCTTTGGTACAAAGTTGTATACCATCAAAATAGAAAGAAAAAAATATTTTTTAAAAAAAAAATACCTATGACGTCACTAATTATGCACATAATTAAAGGTTTTTAGGCCCAAAATAGGCCCTATTTTTCAACAAGGATATCTCTAGAAAGACTCATTCAATCAAGCTGAAACTTTGTGAGTGTGTTCTCATAAGATAGAGGCAGGGTCTGAATGAATTAGTTTTTTTATTTGTTTTCTTATTCACACCGGGTTGGCGGTCAATCTTGAAAAAGCGGAAAAGTAGAATACCTTCGGCTACATAACAATTTCAATACATGAGAAAATAGCTTATTTAGGAAAAGTAATTCATTCAGACCCTGCTACATAGAATGAAGAATCTGTGTTCAAAATTTCATGTCAAAACCTCTTTCCAATCAAAAGTTATCTTTGTTGAGAGCTTGAAAATTTGCGAAAATCTAGTTTTGAGATATCAGCAAAAGAAGAAAATAATATAATATATATCTTATAGAGAAAAAAGCCGTGTGAGATAAAATAGCTCTTCGGGCATCGAATGACGAAATTTCCTTGCCCATACGGCTTTTTTTTAAGGGAGATATAGCTATAAATCGGTTGCTAAGGGTCGTTGCTATGCAAACTGGACTTCTGAATGCATTGATTCTTGGGTAAAATTTGCAAAATATTGGAAAAACTTGCAAAAACTAATTATATCAGCTTAAAGCTGGAAGATTAAGCTTTCCAACGGTATATAATACTCAATTTTGAAAAAAAGTCTAAAAATGGCCTTTATTTCCCCTGGAACCACCTTAAACTAAAAGCTAAAATTCCAATGTTCAGAGATTTCGAAAAGAGACAATACAACGTATACTCCTACCTAACCAATGGATACTCCTACCTAACCACGATTAAACTTCTGATATATAAGAAAATACCTTCAAATTTCCCTATTAACTAAAGCTAACAAAAACAATACCTTCTCAGACGTTTTTATCTTTCAATTCTTTATTCTGCTATAAATTTTGGAAATGTCAAAACCCAAAACTCCACTTGTGCATCATGATACAAAAACCATGTAAATATGTATGTAATCATGATTTTCACTCTCTTCTTGCATTACAATCATTTATACTATTCAATTTTATAATCTAAAAAAACGTATCATCCAAACACTATCAAAACAATATGATAATGATCTTGCTACCTTCGTTTCCCTAAAGGCGAACCTTAATAATAACAATCCACATACTACAATAAAATAAACTGCTAGCTACACATTTCGGCATAGTAGTCAAAACGAACTGACACGAAAAAGCTACGTTCAACCACATTAAAAACATAAACAACGGTAGAAAATAATGAACTGATATCACGAACACATAACAGGTCTACATGGACTATCTCGTCGGATAGAATAGTTACTGATACCGATCAATGTTGTTATTCTTTATTACTAAACTTAACGCGTTGAATAAAAAAATGAAAACAAAAACAAAAAATGTTACACACAGCGTCTTCATTTCTCGTTTAAAGAAATGAACATTGAGAAAATTTGATGAAGTTTCGAACGCAAAAAACATTGCCCTTAACAAACAGCAGTTTTGGGACAGTATCCGGTTAAGATATGATTGGCAAATACCTGGTTTACCTACAGTATGCGCATGCACTTCAAAATTCGATGTCCGACATGCTTTGTCATGCAAGAATTGATGTTTCGTAACCCTTCGGCACAATGAAATTAGAGGCATTACAGGAAACCTTCTAGCTGAAGTTTGCAAAGACTTCGAAATTGAGCCCACTTTGCTACACTTAAATGGCGAAGAACCATTACTCAACAATACTGCTAAAACAAAAGACGAAGTACGCCTTGATGTAAGTGCTCGCGGCTTCTGGATTCAAGGACAAAGAACATTCTTCGACGTCAGAGTGTTTGCACCCAACGCGAAACGTTACATAAAGAAATCGTTGAAACAATGTTACGCCATAAACGAGAACGAAAAGAAAAGCAATTATTTGCAAAGAATCCTACAAGTGGATCAAGGCACTTTCACTCCTCTCGTTTTTAGTGCGGTTGGTGGTATGGGAAACGAATGCCAAATGTTCATGTCAAGACTGTGCTCGTTGATTTCAATCAAGCGAGGTGTCGAAAGATCAATAGTGGCAAATTGGTTACGTACGAAACTAAATTTCGCATTAATTCGCTCTCTTATAACATGCATCAGACGATCAAGATCGACAAACCGATTAGCAGTCGTGAATTCATCCGACATCGAATTCGAAGACCAAAAATGTTAACTCACGCTTGAAAAACCTATTTGTGATTGGGAAGAAAACCTTGTAAATGTACTGATTTCAAAAACAATACAAAGAAATTACCTTAAAAAAACATTGCATTGCGTTCTCCTCCGGGCGACTTTATGATGTCTTCCTTAAGGCACAACACTCCACGAAGTAATAAAAACCCGTAAGAAGGAGCTAGAGATTCTCCTAATGGGAGATTCCCCCTATACTAATACGGAAAAAAAACATCCATTGAAGAACTTCCTAATTTTACCTAAAGCTAATTAAAATACACATATATATAAAAAATAAGTAACAGCGTCACTTGAGGTAACATAAATAGCTTATGTGTGTGGCACAGAGACAACAGCAGCACTGTACATGCGAAATCCTATTAAGTTCTCGCTGAAACACAGGTACAGAAGATGCATCCTGGCATGAGTTTGGAAGTGCATCCCACAATTGAGCAGCAATATAAGAGACGCTTTGTAAGCCATGCCTAGATGTATCAATACTATGCCGTTCTAAAGAAGTGGACGACCGAAACTATAAGTAGTGCTTTTAAATGCAAATAATATTCCTACTTTTCTGCGGACGCTTTTGTCGGAATACACCTTTCCCGAAATCAGATGTCGCATAAGTAGCTCAGTTTTCCATAATCGCAGTGGAACAATTTCTTTAATTTTCAACACAGAAACAGGCGAGCTGACGGAAAAAGATGCATGGTGATGTCAAACTTTCTACATTCAGCTCAAAGCAAAAACAGGTGAAAACATCAATAAGAATGCTTCTTTTGATAAAACAAAATTAAGACATAAGTTTATATATATTTTTAAAAAAACGAAACTTTTCGTAAGTAACACTTACATCATCCGGTTAAAATATGAATTAAAATGAGAAATGCTTATTATTATATAAGAAATATTAAAATGTTCACCTGGGGATCATAAATAGATAAATGCGTGGATGTACATAATATAGGTAAAAGGCCGGTCTCCAATTGAGCGCGTGCTCGTAGCACCCGGGCGATCTATTGTTTTGAAAACAATGGACGCTGTGCGTTTTAAGGCCGGTCTCCCCTTGAGCGCGTGCTCAGATAGCATAGAGCTTTGCTCCCTTGGGAATGAGTTTATGTAATGTTTTGTTATTGTTTTCGACGAATTTGATTGGAGCGCTTGAAATTTGTGCGCTCGGGAGTAGACCAGAGTTCTACTCCCTGGCGAACGGAATAGACGTAACATCTCATTTGCATAACAATAGATCGCCAGGGCGCTTCGAGCGCGCGCTCAAGTAGAGACCGGCCTAAAAGGAAATTCACGCGATTCCATTTCTAAATAAAGAGAGCATCTACGAGTTTAATTGTTCATTCAAAGTGGGTTTCAATAAACATATGTAAAACGCTTCCAATATTTTACGCTTGAATGTATTATGTGGTGTATTTGCAACCACTTTCCAAGTAAATGATGACCATTATTTTCTACTACGTGTATGGCTAGCACAGATTTGAATGCTTCATTTGAATGCTTAATTTGTGCTGACGATGAGGAAAATATGAACATCCGTGTCTGCCCGCTTCGCTTTCATGGAATAAGATGGAATACGAGTTAAGAAAAAAAGTTGAGGAGACGTAATTATCAACGAATTATCTTTTCGATTTTTCACATTACGCATACACCTGTACACAGAAAACAGAAAAACAACAACAAACAAACAAATACAATCTAACAAAAGTAATTAGTACTAAGGAGAGGCGTACCCAAAAGGTGAGTGTCCCAGTTCTGGTAGTTTCGCCGGGGTTTTCTTCCAAAATATATATTGCTACAAGAACATCTCTATCAAGGAAACTTAGGAATGGACGAATTTAAGGTAAGAAAAGCACAGTAAACATCTTTTACTGGATATTCTGTCGTCAATTAGAAAAGTGGATGCAACATGGGCCACTGTTTACGTCCTCTAAACTCGTTTAAACATAATGAAAAATCCGAATGAAAAATAACAACTTCTGCGTATATATATAAATAAAAGGTCAAAATTTTAAATAATCTATCTATAATATAAAACACATTTGTCATACAATAGCCCAAGCACCCATAAATAAATAAAAACATGTTCTAAAAAATCGTTTAGTTTTGAAAGTAACAAAGAACACACGCGTGTTTAGGAAATCGATAAAAAACGATATAACGATTATACTAACGATATCTAAGTATTCACTTCTTGATGAAAATATTTAATCTTAAAAATTTCAAGTTATTTTTACTAAGTTCTTAAAACTGTACGTCATTACTGTTTCATAGCATCCCTTGAAAAGATTCGAGAAGGATCAATCATGTCTGTTGGAAAGAGAGACACTGCCATTACTACGTATTCCTTGTTGTTACTTTCAAATGACGTAACGGATAAATAAAAGATTCACAAAATGAAAAACAAACACGAAAATAAACCCTTTGAACAAGTATATACAAGTCTCTATTTTGAAGTATTATACTTAATCAGATCTAGCACGCGATCCCATCTGAACGTTATTCAGACGTTCAAAAGGACGTCCTGCGCCTCCACAGTTTTTGGATACCTGTTACGCAATGTATTGTGTGATGAATGTATTGTGTTTATAAAGGACCCGTTACACGTAGCAAAAATTTGCAATAGCAAAAACCATACAATCGCATGCACAAGTACTTACTAATATAATGTAGAAGGGCTGTTATTATGCATTGTACATGGACTTGTGCAAGTTGAGATTTTTTTTAAAAAATAATTATTTAAAAAAATTGACGTTTGCTTTAGCAAATGATCCAAAATTTAAAACAAAATGACATGTGTAGGTAGTAGTTGTAGGTTCGTTGTTATTCCAAATTTTGTTACGTGTAATGGGAGCCTTAAGGAACATTTCTTGATATTCTTTCTGAATTAGTCTAAGACATGTCCAGAGTGTTCAAAAATCTTTTTCTTGTAAAAAGGAAGAAAAAAAACATTTCAAAAACTTCTGAAAAGGCTGTTGCAGATCCATAAAAGACATCTAGCCTTTGATGAATGGCCAACAGAAAACGTTGCGTCTGTACAGGCTAATATCTTATAAAAAATTTTATGAAATTATGCGTGAAAACGTATCTCAAAATATATTCCTCCAAAAAACGCGGTGAAAAAATAAAAAAATAAAAAAATAGCGAAAAAAAGAGTAATTTCTGAAAGAATAATTGTGACATATAAAAAACGGACATTTTGAGAATGATCGAATGAATGTTACTTGTTTCGACATTGAGAATCAGACACTGGTTATCAGTTTATATAGTTTTCCTTTTTTGTCTTTTTTGCTTCCTTTGGACTCGATAGGCCTTGGTGTTGCAAGTTTCTCCACAGATGCTGCACCATTTATAGTTCCCTTTGTCTGCTGAACTGATTGGACAGAGAGATCACCTGTTGAACTCGATAAACCAAAGCTTAATTTCCCTTGTTCCTTTGCAGATGAAGGGTTATCTGAAGGCAAATAAAAATACAAACACATAAACCTTACAGTCACATCTGCTTGTGGTGTCAACAAAAAGGTGTGTCGATCAAGACAGCAAATAAATACTTATACAAAAGTAGAAGAGGTCATTTACCTACTAGTTTCTGTGAAACTGAAAGTCTCGGTGATAATTGGGTGAACTCGGGCGAAAAGTTTCGAGCGTCTGTTTCACTTGAAATAATGGGTTTAAAAGGTGGTGGGATCTGGAAAAAAAATGGATGCAGGCTGCCTTTATTATTGTCGGATGAGATGTCGGAAACAGGTAAACTGCCTCATTAAAGATATGCTCAGGATCAAATATTCAGGCGCACGCACAGCGCAAAAAAAAGTTGAGATCAACATTTTCTCACTCGTCGATGCGTTGCTGAGACAGTATGAGCAATACCTTTTTTTCATAAATATCATTCCAGTTAATGAGAGCGAAAAACTCATGCTCCATAACATCTTCAGCATCTTTCTGACCACCACCCAATCTAATGGGAAAAATTGATTAAATGAATGAATATATAAAAACAACGAATGACTTATAAAAACAGACAAACATTGCATCCGACATCGAGACAAACTTTCAATGACGTCGTTACAATAATGTGTATCAACTTTACGTCACGCGACACTTAGGACGGAAAGTAGCATTACAGTTGAATCTCGTTAAGTTGAACCATCCAGAGGGATAAGAAAACGATCCGATTGATCGAAATTGCGAGTTAAGCAAGGTTAATCCTTCAGATTTGAAAGGGGATTTGAAATCGGTCCGAGTTATCCAGGGCGTCAAATACCAGAATTCAACTGTACTTTATTGTCTTTGAGTAATTATGAAATCATTCTGAATTTATGTCAATTACCTTTTCTTGGGTTTTTTCTCTAACAGTCCAGTTAATATGCTCTTGGCTTCAGACGATAATTTAGAGGGATATTTAGTTGGCTCCTAAAAAAAATACAAGATATATATATTCTTAATTCAAAAAAGAAAATACACAATCGAAAGAGGAGAAAAAAAAGTAACTTATTAGCTGAGTAGGACTTGAATAAGTGAAAAAGAGAAGACTTTTAGGTTAGTAAGATATTCTATTAATGGTATTAATCTAACCGTTAGTATTTTTTCAAATAATTCTTCATGGTCCCTGGCAAAGAAAGGTAAACGTCCTATTAACATTTCATACAAAACGACACCAAATCCCCACCAATCAACGGCCAGACCATAATCCATATCCTCCAACACCTGTTTGCAGAAAACAAAGAAGATATGATGAAATTGCAGACACCATGAATGAAAAGTGTCACATTTCCGATTCAGGTATATAACCTGAGAATTCTTGATGGTAGCAGATATGATCTTAAAGAGTCTCAAGACACAATCATTATAAAATACAATAGTGAACTGAACAACACAAATAATAGAGCAATTCATCCAATGTTCTTTCATAATAATATAAAAAGTATGCATACCTCAGGAGCTAAATACTCTGGTGTCCCACAAAAAGTTTTGGTTGTATCAGTAAATGAGATTTCTTCCTTGCAGAGTCCGAAGTCTGTGATCTTGATATGGCCATCCTCATCCAAAAGGAGGTTTTCTAACTAAAATTCAGATGGGAACAAAAAAACATAAACTGACAATTTATTATTCAAAATACTAATGGGAATAGTTAGGTCAAGGTGTTAACCAGCATTGTGGGGGACAGTTGAACAGCCCTTCCTCCAAGTCAAGACAGGAAACCTCTTTCCCAAGTTGTCTTTTTAAATTTTAGACTGAAACCCTAAAAAAAACTGCTACTTACAACCGGTAACAATGAAAAAAAACATAATCACAATGTCCCCAAGTCCCCAGCTGTTTTAAACAACCATACACTACAAATTTATGCAAATTCTTAGGCAAAAAGCGAAACAGAAGATATAAAAAAAGATCAAAACTGTTTTTGGTATTACATTTACCCAATTAGCCAATAAACGGCCACAACTTTAACTTTCTAGTTTAAACCCTCTAGGCATTAGTTACAGATGTAGTTATATACCTTCATGTCCCGGTAGATGATCTTGTTCTCGTGTAAATACTTCAAAGCAAGAGTTATCTCAGCACCGTAAAATCTTGAGCGAGCTTCAGAGAACTGTTTATCTCTGGATAGGTGATAAAACAGCTAGAACAAAGGAATCACATTCACCTTCATAACTTTCTTATAACTCTCAATCTTTCAACTTGTGTTTGGTTACTTCATTAATGTGAAGAAAAAAAACATACCTCACCACCCTTCACATACTCCATCACAAAAACAAGTCGATCCACAGTTTGGAATGAATACTTTAACTCCTTCAAAATAATAAACAAAACAAATGAATATAAACAAAACAAATAAATATAAACAACAACAAATAAATATAAACAAAACAAAGAAATATAAACAAAACAAATAAATATAAACAACAACAAATAAATATAAACAACAACAAATGTGACATCAATATGTCACTCAACCTTCTAAATCCAATATCAGGGTGGCTACACATTGAAACCAAAGTAATCCCAGTATATATCAGTATTTTAACCAAAATCCAAGTATACTCAACAATGATTTCACAGTATATAAACCAATTCTTCTTCCCTTCAATTAACTAGTTTCACTGAAAAACATAACTCTACTACCTTATATTGCTGCCTTTACTCAATTTTAAAATCATGAATTCGAATAGAAACGATAAGCAAAAGCAGTGGAAAAATTATTTTTTTTTAATGCACTTTAGAAAAACTATTCTTAAACATGCAGGAAAAATTGGACAAACTTCAGGATTCCCAGTGTTTCCCAGTATAAGTGGCCACCCTGAATATATTATAATACTTTCACATTATGCAATGACATTAAAGTTACGACATTCAGTATGAAATTTATTAAGTTTGCAATTTTGAATAACGTCAAAAGTATATAAAGTGATTATAAAGAGCTTACAGTTAGAAAGGGATTTTTGGAAGACTGCAAGACTCTGTTTTCTGTTAGTGTATGCTCCACCTCACCCTGAAATACAATTTAAATAATATGTGCTTGAAAAAGTCTTCAAACCATGGAGCTAATGGAGCATAAAATAATGGTTTAGGCAAAAAATGCAGTCAATCACAACCAATGTGGCATTCTACCTTTTCGAGAATAACATCTTTTCGTAACAATTTCATTGCATACACATTTCCTGAAGATTTCTCTTTAACCATCATTACCTACAAAATGAAAATGTATGTTTCAGTGAAAAATTTTAAAAATATGTTTGAAAGAACGAGACATCACATGACCTAATACCCACCTACACTAAGCATATTTAACACTATAGTTTTACACCAAGGTTTTGATGGTCTCAAACTGGCAGAAAAACTGTTAAACATTTTATAATTTAACAAATTTGTTAGTTTCAAAAACTCTTTTCTCCAAAGAATCGTTGAACAGAAATTTGAGAAATACAGTCATCCTTGCATAACCAAAACATACCTTTCCAAATGTTCCTTTACCGAGAACTTTCAGTAAATCGAATTCTTCCAGAGTCTAAAATAAAATCAAAAGGTTGTTGTTTACAAGTCTGACAGCCATCTTTAGCATGGAACCAAAGAACAATGGAGTAGTGGAGCCAGTCTACCCCACTTGAGTAAACAGAAATTTGTATTTTTACTACTAGGGCATTCATTATATTTTTGAAGGTCACAAGACGAAGGAGTTAGGGAAAAGACCTTAAGTGCATAATGTTACTATGTGCCCCTCACGAGTATAGAAAGCAGAGCAGTGTTAGTTTTGAAACTTCGGTGCAGGGTTAAAAGCCACTCAAAATTTTTACATGAATAAAAAAAGTGTCCTTGTATTTTGCATTTTTTCCTGGACTTTCCTTAAATTTGGGCATGATAATTGCAACGCCCAATAGCTGTTATCGCATGAAATCTGAGCTGTATTATCCCCTGGAAAGTGTGTGTAGCAGAACAGTGAATATATCTCATTGAGCAAAAAAAGGGCAAAAAAAAAGTATGTACCATTGAAGGTTTGTAAAAGGATAATTGTGATGCAACAGATTTGCTCTTCTGCTTTTCTTCTGCTTTTTTGGCAAGTTGCACAGAAACATTTTCGATTGAATCGATCCATACATCCCTTCAAAGTAAATAACGAAATAATATTTAGAAACAAGTGTGTCATTTCTAGGCTTTATAAATACTGAGGAACAATCGTCATAATGGCGTCATAAGGGACATAAACATTAGTGAAAACTAAAACATTAGGAACATTACAATGGAAAACACAAAAGTAATTGAACTGTTAAATGGTACCTTTCACTTGGAGTGTCAACAGAAAATGTCCGTTCCACAACAACAGAGTATTGGTAGCACCTAGAACAATAAACAATGATCATCAAAACATTTTATGTGATACCAAACAAACTGTCTGTGAACAAGAAACTCAAGATCAGTCACTTCAGTTGTGTGGGTGGAGAGAACTTATTATTGAATATGTGTAAATGATTATTGTTTTATATCTCTATATGTTGTATGAAAACTTTGCTTGAATCGATACAGTAACACAAGTGTTGTCCTTAGATGGTTTTAAAGTCAAATGTCTTTTTAACACCTTTTCAGTCAGTATAATTTGTATTATTTTGATTGTACATGCTAATAAGTTCATCCTGCCCAAAGCAAATCTGAATCTAAACTTTGATACTCAAAGCAACTATAATCTTGATGTAATTCAGAGTGATCCTGTTACGTACCGGGTAAACTCAAGAGTTAATGACAAAGCAAGCGACACCATAACAATTTGAAATATTCAGAAAGTCTCAAAATATAAAAACCACCCAGTAGCAGTTCTAAATCTTCTTGGTATATTTGCCAAAAAATCAACACTTTCAAAAATGTTTGAGCTTCAATATCCTACACTTAGAAATGCAAAAGCCAATTTCCATAAAAATAGGTATTTATACTTAAAAACATTTTCAATACCCCAGTGATCACAACAAAAAAAATTAACACAAAAGTTGATAAAATGGGAATTTTAAATGGGTGTTAATTACGAGTAATCACAGCTAGTGATGATGTTAAATTTAGAAAACTCATTATTGAAGGTGCAAAATAGAGAGTAGTTTTGATGGCTTCACTAATTGAGTAATTAACACCAAAATTATTCAAAATTATTGTATTGTACAATTTTAAGTAGAACAAAAGAATACCTGATCACGAAGGAGTTTTTGTGTTTGCCTGTCCTCAAAATCTGACAACCTAATAGGTAAGCATTATTATCTATTACTTTTTAATTTAACAAAATACACAGTTGCACCATTCAGTTATTGGTTATGTTTTAACAAATTCCTACGCAACATACAATAACATGTTTTTGAACGTTTTCGGCATACATCATCAGGAAAAGAACAAAGAAAAATATTGTATTCAGTTATAAAAAACTTGACCTTACAATCCTTGGAACAGTAAAAGTTTTAAATCTATTTCACAAAATTATGAAGGTTGTTTACGTGTCACAGAGAATTTGTTTTCTGGCTCCACATGGTCGTCACTTGGCTTGTCTTTGTAGCCCAAAAATGAACCATTATTCCATAACTTGAAAAATCGAGGCCGCCATGTCCTTATGTATTCACCTGAAAATAAAAAGTATTCAGTGAATATAAGTTTGTACTTTTTATACAATGAATATATTTGTTAAAAGATATATAATGTAGTAATGTACTTGTTTTGCAATCTTAAAATTCCTGACTTTCTTCTGGTTAAATCTCGAAAGAAGCCATTCACAGTACTCACTGCCTTAAGGATATTCATAAATCTTTGAGTATGACATTTTATTTTGAAAAATTGACCAAAAACGTTTATTTTTTCTTTACCTAAGCTCATAATGGTCTGAAAGCCAATTAAATCCTCTGAATAATATAATTTACAGAATTAAAAAACGTAAACTTGTTCAGAAGATATAAATCACTTTCCAAAAACTTTCATTTTTTATGTTTCGACTTTCTGTCTCAAAACTGCTGATTGAATAAACTCAATAATAACATCATCTGATCCGTCACTTTCGGCTACAAAACGTCCCCTGGTGGATTTTTGTAAATGATTTTGAAAAGAATTATAGAGCGATTTATATAGGTACTCCTTTTTATTCCTATTTTTCAGAAATCCAGGAGGCTGGAAGTGTTTCTAATAAGTGTTACGCTAAAAAAAAAGTACCATTATTTAGCTACCAATCTCCCTTTTCAAATGAAAAAATGGTAAGGGTGCTTCTATTTATACTTTTGAGACAGAGATCAATATGTACAGGAACCCCCTCGAAAATATTTTTTCAAGATAAATGAATTTAAAGTTTTCGTGAGATACCTGCTTGTTTAAAACTACAAAACGACGAGGCCAGATGTCTTTTACAAATTAAATTGAATTGATGGGTGTGGTGGTGGTGTGGGCAGGGGGACTGAGTGTCTATCAATATTATATATATAGATTGTCTAAAAATATTATGAAATCACAGTCACTTAAACACCCTTTTCATAACACATACAAAATCAACTATAATCATTCAATAACTCATACTTTTATGAGTTTTCAAATTACTAAGAATTTTATATTAAAAGAACTTAAGCATAAATACCAAGGTTTTGGATTTCTAAGAACTTTCATTCAAAAGAATGACCTCATACTTTATGTTAAAGACTTTCGTGACAGACAATGGTAAAATAATTATGATCACATGCTGTAACAAAAAAAATATAATCAAAACAATATTTGTTTTCTCCTTTTTGGATGACTATTTTCATCGAATATGCAAAGAAATAATCTTTTATGACAGCTTTTTTTGAATGTGACAAATCTATTTGTTATGGTTTGATATTTGTTTTACCAAACATGGATACAATTCATCATGAAAGCATAGTTCTTTTCTTATTGTCACCTTATGAATTTTTATGTGTTATTTGTGTAACTTTTTGTCTATTTTTGTCTTTGTAGCTAATACAGTGAACGAGACCATACAATCGAATTGGGGGAGATTTGATAAGAACAACCTGCATTTCTCACTACAATGCAAATGAGCAAACAAGACAAATCTTTTAGACTCAATTAAAACCACTCAAAAATGGAACAGGATTACAGCTGGGTTTGAGATAATCAAAGCAATGTGGTCGCCAAAGTGGCAGATATTTGGGACAACTTTAGCGGATCAAAATCAGTGATCCATCTTAACAGTAGAAATTCTATGACGTATGTTTGATTTTGACGAATATATATAAGTCCCACCTTGATGAATTTTGCTTTACGCCGTAAAAATTTTGTTGAGAAATAATTTGAATAAAAATAATATATTTTTGTATAATTACCTACCTCTCTTCAGGAGCCACCCTTCTTTTACAATATATAGTTCCATTGATATTAGTTATAATGATTTCATCATTTTGCTGTTGTTTTGGTTGTTGTTTTTTTAATTTTGTCTGAAATCATCGAAGAACACCAATAAAATAGGGTGGATAATTGGGTGGGACTAAAGTAGAGTTAATTGCAGTGTAATTGCCAGTTAAGTTGTGATATTATGTGCAACTTACATTAAGTCTCATTGATATATGCGTTGCTTTTACCTACTTTTGCCTCAGTCACCCACATACCTACCCATACTCAGTGTTAGAAATGGAAAGAAAAAATGAACAAAATTAAGAACAGTTTGACAAGAAAAAGTAAAAATATTTTTTATATCCTGAAATGTTACATAATTTTGCTTAGATCTTTTAATATGTTATGACAAATATAAGTATCTTCAAATATACTTAGACAGTGGTTCTAACTAGAAACACCTAGGCTTTAACAATTTCAAACTACTTTATGATCAGAATATTGGTAATCTTGATTGGTCCCAAAGTGATGTGTGTAAGAGAGAACACTGGTGAGTCATATTTTCTGTTTTCTCTTACTTATTTTTACAGACTCAAAGCTTATAATAATGAATCCCTTGAAGAAATGAAAGTTGGATTTTCATCTTTATCATTAATGACGTATTAGAATTTGTCACACAAATGAGTACGCAAACTGTACTGTATGGATGTCTCAAAAACAATAAAACTCTATTTTAATTTCAAAAAAAATAATAATATACAAATGTTTCTAGGAATTAAATACACAGAATTCATTTATGAAAAAATATTTTTTAGCAGTACCACTGCTTTAAAAAATTATTCTCACTTTTACTTCTGGTCAGAGCCTTGTTAATCTCTCTTATTTTACTTCCCAATTTTACATGCTAAATAAGAGTTAACAACAAGAATTTAAAGTGAGCTATTATGTTACCCCAACTGCAAACTCATCAATCTGATAAAATTATTTGAAAGTCAACTATTATTATTGATTATGGACACGTTCAAAAATATGAGGCACAATTGTGGACATATTCAGCATAAAAACATAAAAAAAGTTGTTGTGGTTGATTGTTCTTCCGTTAAAACACTTTGATTCGATTTTGTGTGTGTTTTTTAGCAATTCCACAATTGTGCCTCATATTTTTGAACATTATCAATTTATTTATTCTCGCTGTCAAAAAGATGGTAAAATGACATTAAGAACAAAAAATGATTAAAAATAAATAGAAATAAGAAATGATTAAAAAAGCCACATAGATCAGTTGTTTACATTTGCTATTATACCACGTTAACACCATCAAATTTTTTATAAAGACCCTTATAAAGAGATTCTATCAGATTCTAGTTTGAATAAACTAACGGGCGCCATTGTTGGCAGGCAGCCCGGTTAATAAAATACTTTCATATGTATCATTAGACTAATTATTGAGAAACATGTCACAGCGAATCCATCTATAAACTGAGATATTTACCCAGAGATTCAATAATGTGATTCCAAAAATTTCAAATATTTAGGGTAGCAAGGATATAGGATTTATTACAGCCATAATTTTCATTTTTTACAAAAAACAACTGTGTCATCTGATAGCAAATAAAATGCTGTTTAAGATGGATATAGTTTTTTTGAAAACTTTTTATATACATCAATAAAATTTGATTTGATTTGAAAAACGTGTTCCAGTCTCAAAAGTATTTGCCGGTTAGGTTAACATTCTACACCATTCTATTCTACATACTTTGAACTCCATTGAAATCAATTTATATCAACAGTTTAAATTAATATTTTTGTGTTCACATCTTTTTGAAAACCTCTTTTTAAACATTTGAAAGAAGCAATTAAAAAACAAACCTTAAGACCGTTTTTGAAGTTCATGGTGAGTTATGATGGTATGGTATCTCCTCCACTGGTTGTCTCAACATTTGAGACTAGAGTTGAAGATAGATGTCTCACCCCCCTGCAAAAAACTCGCAAAAAAACATCAACACATTTTCTTTTCCAAGTCCACCAGACAAAGTCCACACACGGAAATAAAAGGTAAACCTCACAAAATGAATGTCACTTTCGCAATGCAATGTCAGCAAATCGGATTTTACAGCGAAAATAAAACAAAATGGCTACAGGATGAGGGAAGCAGATCAAATCAAAGACCGCCAAGATTTTTATAAGAAAACACAAGTCAGTTACGTTCTGAATATGGTTTTGAAATTCAACATTTTACTTACTTACTATACAAATCTTCAAAAAGAAAGGCAAAGTGATATAATGAACTTTTTGTTTTAAACTTTTATATAAATTTTTTATCTTCCCCATAAAAAAAATAAACTACTGTTAATACTTGAACCCACACTTGAGGTACCTACTTGTTTTATTTTATATTTATTATTATATTTTTAATTTTTATAATTAGTCTTCGAAGTCATAATACTTCCAAAACAAAATGTTTCAAATCAAAGTGTCTTTTTTATGCTGTGTAGTAACATCCAAATGTTTTTGTTGTTCTTTAAAAGAAAAGTAAAAGAGTAAACTAGTCAACTGCCAGACAACTAAGGTTAAGAAATCAAAAGAAACTGCCGGACACCTACAACAGCGAAAATGTTTTATATAGTGGAAAATGATTCGCACAGTCCACAGTGCTATTCTACTAGAATATAGTAATTACTATTCTTACATCATGACCATTAAAATTATGGTACTTTCCTATTCTTACGTGAATTTTTTGTATGTTTTTTTTTTTGTATATATATAGATCTTTTTACGTTAAGGTCAAGAGAGAAAGGAATTGACGAAAGAAAAAGAATATTGGCTCATAATTTCTTTTTTATGAGTCGTCAGCTAGTGCAGCCCTATACTACATTTGCACATCACTTACTTCAAGAGCTCGTTGTGGTATTATTGGTCTTCTCTACAGGGCCGTACCGTATTTCAGGGGGAGTGGGCACAATGTCTTGTATACCAAAAAAAAAGTCACATTCATTAAAAATCATTTAGATGAAAGAATGGATTTTGAACAGGATTAAAAAAAAAAGGAAAAAGTATTCAGAAGTGCCAAAATCCTATTGTATTTTCTTCTCCCAATTGATATAATCATGATCTTCAAACATTATGAAGGAGAAGGGGAGGGAAACTGCTTTAACAAGCACTGTGTCCCAGGTCTGGTATGGCACTGTCTCTATGCTCCCAGAGAATTGGAATCTATATTTTCTTAGAAAATCGTACAAACTTTTGGTTGGTTGCATCTATAAACACCCAAACTTCTCAATTTTGGAATATTTTGCTTTACTATTTCTTACCAATTCTTAAAAAGGTAAATAGGAAAGGTAATAACTTAGTTCTATTAGGTGAGGTCAACATTAACCTATTCAAATCTGACTCAAATCCTTTTCTAGACTCCATTACATCTAATTTCCTCTCCCTGACTTGATGGTATATGTATATGTTTCACCTTTTGCTGACAAAGTATTCAGTGGCAATCTTACAATTGGAATCTCTGTCCGCGTACCACAATTCTAAACCTCAGGCTCTGATTAATTTTATCAAAACTGGAAAGCATTTGATCAGGAAAATTTTATTTTAAATTTCATTGCACAAGATTGGAAGACTAGAATCCACCTTGAACAAAAAGATCCTAATCTTTATTTTGATTCTTTTGTCAGTGACCTTCTGAATAAATATGCTCCCACAAAAAAAGTATCTAATAAACAATTAAAATCTCAATAAAAGCCCTGGGTGACTGGAGGAATAAAAAATCTATTATAAACTCAATGTAATAAGTCATTTAATTTATTCATTAAAGTAAAAAAATCCCAAAGACGACGAACATCTACATAGTCAGTATAAATACCGTGGAAATCTTATAGTAAATTTGATTCGAAAAAGTAAAACCAATTACTATACAAAATATTTCAATAATAACATTAAGAATTACAAATTAACCTGGAAGGATATAAAAGAGATTTGAAACATCCATAATAATATTTACAAGAACCATACCTCTCTTAACATGAATGGAACACTGGAACCATGACCTAATTTCAAATCATTTTAACATTTTTTTTACCTCAATTGCCAGCAAAATACGTAAACCATTCCTCCATCACCTAGGAATAATAAAAATTATTAAAGGAATAATCCATCTAAGTCTATCTTCTCCAAGCCTATCACCAATAATGAAGTCATTAGATCATTTATTCTTTAAATCCTTAAAAATCAACAGACCAAATAGTATTCCTGATAAGATTATTGTATATCTAAAATTCTTGCTGATATAATATTTAATTTGTCATTCTGTCATCACTTAAAACTGCCAAAGTCATCCCAGTATTTAAAAACAAAGGCTCTCCTTTAGAAGCTGATAATTACCGACCAAATTCTTTGCAATCAAACCTCAATAAATCTTTGAAGAACTTGTCCACACTCACATTATTTCCTTTTTAGAGAAGAACAATTTTTTTTAAGCAACAATTTGTTTTTTTTTCCAATTTAAGTGCTGTTACATATGGGACAAAAAAAATTCACTACCTGTTGCTTTGTTTAATTCTAATGAATCTGTTTAGCGGAAATGTCTAATTGTTGTATATGAGGAAAAAACAACTTGAGGTTTTATGTGTCTGATATGCTTATTATATCGTATTACCTTTCACTTTTTATCTTCATTCTAATTTCAGTGCAGACAAACAAAAGTGTTTACTTGTTTAGAAGTTAAGTGATATATTAACAGTCAAGTTTCTGATTAATAGTTTTAAGTTTGGTTTACAATTTAATGAATTTTTACCAAGGACTACATTTTAAACCAAACTTTGAAATTATGTTGAATGACTAATTATCCACTTTATTTCACATTTTTAGAAATAATAATAATTATTAGCACCATCTTAAGTCATAATGACTGCTGAGCTCTACACTGTGAAAGAAGGGTGGTTAATGAAGAGAGGTACGTTAATATTGTGATTTTCATACAACTCTACAATAATGAATTTAACATCTTAAGGTCCATATTGGCCACAGGTTAACTGGCAACATATCTTTTGGAGGACACAAACTCAGCACATCAAGCGCATTAATGTCCCCCAGACTTTTGTGTGTTTCGATCAGACCCCTTAAGGCTAAAATACACAATCATTTTTCTGAAAATAATTGTGCATTTCAGCATTAAAATATGTCTTATATTCATGAATTTCAGTTTTCGATATCCATGAAGTCTCTTTTGTAGTTGTTTGTAGGTATGGGTGCAGCTAAGTTCACATTTAGGACCTATATGATAGAATATGTTAACCAAAAGTACTGGCCCTTAGAGTCGTTTTAAAAACCTTCACCTTCGTTTGTAAAAGTTTCTACCATTCTTACATGTTATTTTAGGTGAATATATAAAAAATTGGAGGCCACGGTATTTTTATCTAAAAAGTGATGGCACTTTTCTTGGGTATAAGGAGAAACCGAAAGGAGAACCATCTCACCAAGATTCATTAAATCACTTCTCTATCACTGGCAAGTAATTTTTTACCCCTTCTGTGTGCAGCCCTTACAATTGGCGTCAGCACACTGCAAATGTTGACGTTATAAACTAAATATATAGTTGGCGTCGGCCGACGTAGAAATTATTTCTTGTTTTACTAACTTGTTAAAAAAAATTCCATATTACTTTATTTATCTCATCAAAAAGATAATTATTTTTCCTTTAATTGTTATTTTTAAATTTAAGTTTTTACTTCACGAGTTTTCTTATAGTTCAAATTTGCAAAACAAGACTGAACATGTGTTAAAAGAATGAGTACATTTGAAAGATCAAAGTATTACCTGATAACAAACATGGAAAATGTCTGGTTTTATATTTTAAACTAACACGTGCATATTTAAAGAAATATTTCATTGAATATGCTTTTTCCATAACTCCTGGCAAAAAAGTCAAACATTCAACTTCGTCCGTAAAAGTGTTATAATCACACTAATGTTTGCCCGGTCTAGACAAATTTTTAAGTTTTTCATACCCTGTTTCATGATCAGTTTCATTTTTAACTTTCATTCATTTACTTATATATTTTTTTTATAAACAATTTTTGGGAAAAATAATTTTGCCGATGTAAATCACAATTTTGT
Organism: Turritopsis rubra; assembly: GCA_039566895.2. Classification (NCBI taxonomy): domain Eukaryota; kingdom Metazoa; phylum Cnidaria; class Hydrozoa; order Anthoathecata; family Oceaniidae; genus Turritopsis; species Turritopsis rubra. Next base: position 11,370,195 of record CM077621.1, read on the forward strand.
CGACGTGATTAATCTGAAATCCCATTAGTGTCAAAAATATCTGAATTGCAAGGGTTGGTGTGTGTGTCGTAAGGCTATTCACTAACTATAACAGTGTATATAGTTTCTCCACAAATTCCCTGGAATTAGTAAAGATATTTACAACCTGACTTATTCCATTTTTTTATTTAACTGTGTACTTATAGATATTACGAGTTGAATAATGCCCAAAATGTTTTCTTTGTTAAATTAAACACATTCACCTTTGTCAAGTATACTTGGTCCCATCTATCAAGATCCACCTAGATTTATTACATAGTCTTTACGATGGTGTTTCTTATAGTTTGTGTTCCTTTTTCCAAGTGATGGGCCTACTAACTACGTCCAGCAGTTTATTTATTTAGAAGCTCAAATCATGAAACAAAACAAACCAAAGCCATTTGGATTTGTGGTCAGGTATGTATATTTTTGTGTTTGTAGAATAACTATATGCCATGGGAAGGGTGTAGAGCAGGTAACTTTAAGTATGTAAATAATTGACACTGGTGTAGGTTTTTGAGACAGATGATGTGATGACTTGAATTCAAAAAATCTTGAATCTTGTTATTTTGATGTGACATGTTGGTATGAGCCTTCAGTATCTTACTCTCAATTTTAAATACACCTTCCTGGCAGTTTGCATTTGCAATCTTAGTTGAACTTTGTGACATTTTCTTACTTTCTCTCGCAGATAAATTTTGAACCCCTGAACTGATCATTTTGCTCTAGATGTTTTCAATTGACAACACTGGTTGAACGAACACTTGCCGTTGATTCATCTTCTGAAAGGTGATTTTTCTGAATTTCTTGCTTTTCAATCTCAAAAATAACCATTAAATTTCGTTTCCTCTTTCAAATTCCTATAAACATGTTGATATAATTATGGTGAGTAAAGAATCCATCAGATCTGTATAAAAAGGTGTGAAAATTGATATCTAGACAAACTTTTCGGAATAGCAACTTATAAATATCATAGGTGTGAATTCTCCACGTACAGTCATCTTGTGTCTTCCACTGTAATATGCTTTTGTAATATTTTTGCCCTCCTTTAATCACCAATGTGAAGAACTTTTTGCTTTCACACTTCATATTGGCATCTCATAGAGAAGACTGGATCAGTGCTATTGAAGATGTTTCAAATCGACTCAAAGGTGAACGCGAAAACTCAAAACCATTGCAAAAAACTGAAGAGAGTGAACGACAGTCAAAGATGGTTTGCCATTTTCCTTTCAATCATTAATATGAATCCTATCCTATGAGTCTACTTAAATATCAATAAACACTGATGATGAGTATGGTCAAATCAGAGATTCAGATTTATAGTTTTTTGTCTTTTTCTATATCAGCATAGGTCATTTTCCCTATAGGTGCTAGAAGACTTTGAGATGTTAAAAGTTCTTGGCAAAGGTACATTTGGAAAGGTGAGCTGTTTGGCATGATTCAGCCATAATGAAAAATAAAAAAAATAAAAAAATAAACATAAAATCAGTGACGATTCTTTCTTGATTGCTTTTCGAAATGACTTACACACTCTGCTATAATTCTAATATCACATTTCCACATTTTCCATTATTGACCCTCTAGGCATTCCACTTGTTAGGCTTTATTATTGTAGCTTTCCTTATATGTTGTAAAACGTAGTCTTGGAATGCCCTATTGTCCTCTAATCAGATTTGAACTGTCAGTAACATCAATGTATACATGGAAATTAATAGAGTGACCATGCAGCTATCATGTCCAAGATTAAGACTAGTATTCTAACAGCATACCATCTAGCTATAAATCATCTTGATGCTTGATATAAACATGTTAGTTGTTTGTATTGATCTAGGTTATGCTTGGTAAAGAAAGAAGCACTGGGAATGTATTTGCCATAAAATTACTGAGAAAAGATGTGATTTTAGCCAAGGTGAAATTGTTAACTATATGCCATTATACTTAATTTATTACTGGTTCAATGAGTAGAATATCAAAAATGGGATATCACTATTATTCGTTTAAAAAAAATATTATTTTGTATGGTGTGGTATTTCTTCAGTTGGAAAGTGTGAATTGATATCATTTCTCGGAGGAATGACCCTATTTTGATGAGTCATTATTTGTGAAAGTAAATTGTCTTGAAATTCTTTGAGTTTTCTTGCTCGTTTTTTATTATATATGTTTTGAACTAAAGGTTTCCACTAAAAGGAAATATTAAAACCCTTGATATTTCAGGATGAAGTTGAACACACGTTAACAGAAAACCGAGTCTTGCAGTCAGCTAAACATCCTTTCTTGACGGTACCTTTCTAATCTGTTTTACTCATTACATTAACTTATGATTTGCCACTTTTGCACCTATAACCTATAATTGACCTGTAAACTTTGATAAATTCTTTCCAGGAATTGAAGTATTCGTTTCAGACAAAGGATCGGCTTGTATTTGTTATGGAATACGTTAATGGAGGCGAGGTAAAACATGCTCTTGGTGAAAAGTTCAACTCCAATGGGTTAATAAGTGCCAGTTGGTTTGTGGATAGGACGACAAATATAAGATTTGCAGAGGAAAATTATGGAACATAACTTTCTGTGAGGCTCGCCATCGAATCTTTACAATACTACTTCAGACTTTGATCATTTTGTTGTCATAGTATTGTATCATATATAGATAGTATGTTATTGTTCTCATCCTATTTGGCAAGGATGGTAACCTATCGTTTCAAAGGATTATCATCTGTATGGTTGTCTAAAAGTATTAAGAACATTTTTTGTTGGCTTCAGTGTTTAGAACATAAAATAACAGCTTGGCGTTCACCTTTAACATGTGCTTTACAGGTCGTTGTCTTCTCGACATTGTGTGCAACCTTACTAATTCACAGTTTGAATACAATTGTTCCTCTGCCATCTTTGTCAGACAGACAAATGAGTGTTGTTTTGTTTAATCGCAATGTGTCAGGGATGTTTTTTTGTTTAAAATGTCATTTATTTAATGGTGTTGTGGTTATTTTTAGCTGTTCTTCCATCTCTCACGTGATAAGTTATTCTCTGAGACACGCTCAAGATTTTACGGGGCAGAGATAACACTTGCACTGAAATATCTACATGAAAAGAAAATCGTTTATAGAGATCTTAAGGTATGTAATTGTCCTTCCATACAGCTACTAGGAAGAGAATATGCATGTAATCCTCCTGTGATAAAATATTCTTTATAGTTGGAAAACCTCCTCATTGATGCTGATGGCACATTAAAATAACAGACTTTGGCTTGTGTAAACAAGAGATCTCCTTT